>VYZW01001885.1:5570-130345 GCA_013401315.1 Balaeniceps rex | reverse complement strand
CGCTACACCCGGCTCGGCTTCCCGTGCCGGCCGCGGCTCCCCGGGCCTCGCCGCCGCGGGGCTGAGGGGGCGGCGGCGGCTCCTCGGCTGGGCCCCGCACGGCCCCCCGCCCTGCCCGCCGGGGAGCTGCGGAGAGAAAAGCCGCTCCTTGAGGCGGTGCTGCCTGCCATCCCCGAGACCCACCTGTCGCCCCGGAGGCCTCTCCCACTCCAGGCACTCCGGAGTGGCGGCCCGGAGGCGGCGCGACGCCCTCTGCGTTGCCCGGCATCGCCAGTGCGATGCCCAGGCAGCCCGCCGGCCGCGGCCCCGGCTCCGGCCCGGGCGGGTGTGCACAGGCGCTTCGCCGCAGCACTGTCGGCTGCCCGCATGGAATACGGAAAAGTATTTCTGGTGCCAAACAGCAAACGTTAAGAATTCACGCACCAGGTCATCTGAAAACTGGTGGAAAAATTTGGTGTCACTTCTTTAAAACAGAAAGAAATTTTTCATTTGCCTTCTGGTTTCCTGATCCTGCAGTGCTTTTTCATTTTCAGCAACCATATATATTTCAAAGCTTCGTTATTTATATAAATGCAGACTTTCAGCTGCAGGTGTATTTGTTTATCATGACCAGTGTGGGTAACCCTACACTGTTTATTTCATCCAAAACGGAATAGCTGCTAACAGTTACCTTGTGCAGGTTTTAATTTATCTGTATAACTGTGTGTCCCATGTAAAGTATCACCTGCCTGGCACAAGCAACCCACTTAGGGCACTCAATAAAATGTTCAGTGTTATTTTGTCTCTTCCCTCTCTTCTTGCACTGCCTATGCTGGTAATTCCAATAAAAGAAACTCTTTGACCCCCCGTATGATATTACTCAGGCCCTACATTTCAAACAGTTAAGATGTGTGCTTGGCTTTGCTCCACAATCCCAGTGTCATCTTTCTCCCAGTCGATAAACAAGCCCTTCTCCCTTACAGTAAGGTTTGCAGACCCAGAGTCTCAGAGCTGCACCAGACCATTGCAATGCAGATGGGTGTTGCACAACCTTGCTGCTGTTAAGCTCGCCGCTGGCGGATGTTGACTCCTGCTCAGGCTCACATCCTTCTAGCTGAGATTCGTAAGCAGTGAATCAGAGGTTAAAAAAAAAGTCTTCACGTCATCTCCCCAAATGCTACAAAGTTCCTACTTGAAAAGCTAATGCACTGCTCTTGATTAGCATCAATCTTCGCTTCTAAGGAGACGATTTTGGTCCACAGATAAAAGCAAAAGCCACTACTCAGCACCAAAAGCTCTCGCATTAGCGCAGCTTTTACAGAACTGTCATGCAGTGTAAGAAAAACCAGTTTCATCCAGTGTCTCAGGGGAAGGACAGTGCGTAGGTGCTTTTCGACAATACAGTCTCATGTCCCTTGTGAACCCAAAAGAGGAATCATCTGCTCCAAACCCCATCAGCTCAGCTGAAATGGCTGACGCACTGGGCAGTAGGGCTAAGTTTAGCGACTCTTAACACTTAGAGGTGGAGCATCAACAGGCATGTCCCAGAGCCACTCTTGGATTTAGGATGAGAATAATGCTGATAACACACTGATCGTTTAGTTGTTGCTAAGTAGTGTTTACACTAGTCAAGGACTTTCCAGCTTCCCATGCTCTGCCAGTGAGAAGCTGGGAGGGGGCACAGCCAGGACAGCTGACCCAAACTGGCCAAAGGGCTATTCCGTACCATATGACATCATGCTCAGTATATAAGCTGCGGGGAGTTGGCTGGGGCGGCAGCAATTGCTGCTGAGGGACTGGCTGGGCATCGGTCAGCGGGTGGTGAGCAATTGCATCATGTATGACTTGCTTTGTATACTATTATTATTGTTACTACTACTACTACTATTTTAATTTATTTTATTTAAATTATTAAACTCTTCTTATCTCAACCCACGAGTTTTCTCACTTTTACCCTTCCGATTCTCTCCCCCATCCCACCGGGCCAGGGGGAGTGAGCGAGTGGCTGGGTGGTGCAGAGTTGCCAGCGGGGGTTAAACCACGACGGTGTCTTTACAGCAGAACAGGGCAGACCTGTCACAGTGCATTTGCTTGTATATATGATTAGCCATCCCAAATTATCACAACAACTATCATCATCATGCAGGATCCTAATATTTTTTAAATTGATGTTGGCTTGGCCCTTTTTAAGTTCCTTAAAGAATTTAACTTTGCTTGAGTACCTTTCTATCCTCAGTTACAAGCAACTTGCAAAAAAAGCACGAGCCAAACAGCCACAAAATCCCCTGATATTTTTCCTACTTAAAGTAGAAACTGCATCTCCAGTTAAAATAAAGATCCCTCCTAATCCATTCCTCTAACGTCACTGGAACCCGCTGGCTGCCACACTTGGCACAGCTGCTCTCTCTGCTGTGCCGGTGCTGGCCACCAGCAGCTACAGTTGCCAGAAGCCATCAAATTAAGTAAGAACGCAGAGAGAAGGAGCAGCATGAGCTTGTGCTGCTGGTTGCACAACAGCCTGCTGGTTACTAGAGAATCAAAGGAGGGCCAAGGCCCGTGGGACATAAAAAGGAGTCTACAGCCAGGAGTAAATGGTTAAAAAACAGAACACAAACCCCCATTTTTTAAAATAACAAAGGTAATCTAGAGCCTCACAGAGAACAGAAAGGACATTTTGCCAGTTCCTTTCTAGAAGGAAATACAAATGAAGGATACAGTCCAGTAAATGGTTGTATTGGGTAGCAAGTGTGGCAGCAGCTTGCCTTTCTAAGCCTCTGGCAGTGTTCATAGCAGAGGAAATAGAAAAGGGCGTGTTCTTGTCTGCTAAACCAAACAGAAGTAAAGATGTATGAGTTGACAGATGCTTACACACGCTTCTGCTGCCACTTCTCTCAGAAAAGATAATCTAATTGCCTGGTTGACAGTTAAATTTTACTTCCACTGAACAAGAGTGGTGCTCTTAACTCCTCAAGTCCTGATGTAGCGAAACACTTTGAAGTCAGTGGATGTCGGCATAGTCTTTCCTTTGCTGAATAGGTGATGCTGGCTGAACAGAGGTCTGAATGCAGACTATTGCATCCTTTAGCTGATTAATGTATTTATTTTCTTTCCAGTAAATTGCACAAGTATATTTTCTGATTCATAATTGCACAGATGGAAAAGGCTAATCTGTTTAGCCACTGAGTGATCTCTTTGTCTTAGGGGATCAGAAAAGTTCATAACTTCTTTACATAATAATGGGTTGTTAAATAGTATTTTACTAGATAAAAATTGATATTTACTTAGACTTTATTCCACACAAGTAGCAGGATTCTCAGGACTAATCATAATAGCCATAATCATGGCTTTTAGTTGCCTTTATTAGTTTTACAAGCTTTGTTTTCCCAACAGAGCAGCTGGGATATTGTACAAGCAATTCACATCAACACTGGGTGCAATCAAAATACAACCTGCCATTGGGCTTTGGTAGACAAAAAAAAAAAATATCCAAGAGAGCCAAAAAAGAAAGAGGCTGTGAACGATATGCCCATATGATTTGGAATAAACAGGTATAGCCCTGCTGCGGCCATACTCAGAAAGGGCTGGAGGTGAGCCAGCTGTGGTCTGGAAGCGATCTCTAGCTGAGTTAGCACAGTATGTCCTGCCTGCTGATGAGAAATTTTAGTGCCGGCACAGCACCACACTAGTATGACTATGTAGTTTCCAGACTGGTACTTCCATTGCATCTGGCTTGCTAGAAAGCCAGTGGGAATCACCAGTTGGTATCTTTAGGAAAAGAGACCAGCAGACAAGACCACTGTGCCAGCACTGCCTTTTCCCCAGCCAGAGCATGGACAGTACCTGAGTACTACAGGGTATTTATGAAGAAAAAACCTGTAGCAAGTGGATGGCGGGGCAGTAAAACTACATAAGATAGATATTGCTATGACTGCAGGAGACATATAGGAATAATGGCATGTATTTGAACCCTGAGAGTTGCCGATCAGTTTCCTGTTCCATTCAGAAAACTGAGATCAGGGATGCTGACAGTGTGCTACTCTGACTCTTCCCAGGGCTTTCTAGAGGGCTGGAGAGTGGGACTGTTAAATCACCTTGTGCCAAGGAAAGATCTGGAAAAAAAGTGGTTATAGGAACAGTGATGTCTATTGGGGTAGGATCTACTGGAGAGAGTCCTGGGCAGAGCTGCTGCACGTGACCTGTTGCTACAGGATCGGTGGCCCCTGTAGCTAGGTTGGAGGTTCCCTGGTTAGAGACCCAGATCAGCTCTCATGCCTTCAACCACCTGCTCACAGAAAAATGAATGAGAATGTACTGAGAACACAGAATTTAAAAAAAAAAAAAACCACAACCAAACTGTATTATTATAAATGGAATCTGTAAAACAATATATAGACCATCTTTCATTACAAAAGAAGAACATCTATTTTGAGGAACTTGTCTTGAAGAATCCAATTCTGCTTCCAGCAGGAAATGGGAGAGTTTCTCTTGTTACTTTGCCCTTATTTCTACTCTTCTTAAATTGCCTGGAGAGCTGAGTGGAAGTGCAAGAAACGGCTACAGAAACAATTGCTGAGGAGTAAACAGATTGAAACAGGCAGGTAGGCTACTGATAGATTTCATTTCTCCATGCTTGCAGACTTGATTGCTGGAAGGTAGTTATATGAGAAGGGAGGACTGAGGCACATTTTAATAGAAATCAAATGCCAGAACAGTTACAAATACCATGGTAAAATAGAAAACAGACCACAACAGAGAGCTTGCACTAAAGCAATTTCCATGCAAGTCGTGTATAAGAAGATGAAGTATGAAGGTATTCAAGCTGACAGGAATGAGGAGGCAGCAGATTAGTCCCATCTACCTCAGTCATTCCATTCTTCTCTACTGAATTCATTCTGAGTTACCACGTTAGGACTTCAGATGGTATGGACAAAAGGATTGGTCTGCTTTAGCTTTATGTCATTACAAGCTATGCCTAAATAAAGAAGCTTAGGTTTGGGGTTTTGCTTATTTAATGAAGCAAAACCCACTTCCAGAGAGAAGTAGAGAAAAATGTAGTATAAACACTGCTTTATTCTTATACTGACCATAAGATATTTTTTCATCCCATGAATGCCAACTGCTTTTCTAGAGCAGAGAGCTCCTAGAAGGCAGGAATGCCCAAGTGCACCTAGCATGAATTAAGAACTGGTCCTTTGATGGAAAAGGAAAAAGAAGAAAATAAGGATCACAGCAGCCCTTCTTTAAATAGTAACATACTTAAAGCTTAACTTTAATCTGACATTGAAACACACCCAAATACAACTGAACGACCAGAAGCTACAAAATATATCCTCCTTGTCATTAATTATGTGCATCTGTATAAGCTGTAGTTGTCCTCACAAGAGGGTTTCTAGGTATAGAACACTTTAAATGATGCCTCCCACATATAGGTCAAGCTACATGATCCCGACACACAGACATTTGTGCTATCTGCCATTTCTAGGTTCAGAGCAGTTTAAGTTTTATAAAGAAATAGTTCCTGTCTGTTTCCCGAGAAAACGAACTGTTCTTCCTTCAGACCCTTTCCTCCTTCAGGACTCTGAAACAATAGGTAGAGTTAGTGATCATTAGGGAGTGTCTCTGATGGCTTGTCACTGCCTCCTGTTTGTGTCACAGCTGTCCCCTGGACTATGTGAACTTTGAAGCCAAAAGACACATCCGGTTATTTTTGTCATCAAGTTAACAGGGAGCACCTCTATATGCATCCCAAACATATTTTCCCTTACAACTATGAGCCGCAGTGTCTGCTTAGAATTAACATGCCACTCACAGTAGCCAGTTTTATAATTAGAGACATTACTTTATCATAGATAAAATAATTTAGCCATCCTTAGGTGAAAGAAGAAACTGAGGCATCAAGTGAGACAGGGGGAAATGCACAGGCTATGCTTCAGATAACATGAACTCATTCTGCAGGAGGTAAACAATCGGAGCAGTAGTTTGCATACTCTGCAGTTACTTATTAACAGTAAGGCCATTATGCAAATTAGCCTTCCCAAGTCAAATGCAGGAGATGTTCAGGAAAGAGAAATAACCATACAATTTTGAGTTAATAAACATATAGCTTCTTAAAGCTCTGCCAGCTAACAAAATTTAATTTCAGTGTTCTTACATGTTTCAAACAGAAAGCACTCTCAAATTAGTAGCTGGGTGTTAACTCGGAAGCCCAAACGCTTCCTATGAACTAAGAACACGACGATATTTAGCAATAGTTCTCTTTCGGTTTCATCTTTGCCCAGCTGGAAACAAAAACACACGTATGCGACATAAGTGACACACCTTAATAAAGAAATACTATTTATATATTATCTAAATACTGGCTATTTAGATTCCTATCTATGAAAACTAAGAAATTTACCTGAATATACGGTGTGTCTTTGTATAGAGATGACACTGTTTTTCTTCTGGTTTGGGTGGTAAAGCTTTGACCTAGGGTATAAGGTGACCTCCTCCACGTTTTCCAACCTCTTGCCACTCCTTTGGCTGCCTACCTCAGAAGCGTCACCTCCTCTGCCCAGTGCTTAGTTAGCTAACTGCTTTTCACCACACATATCCTCGCATGCTCCTCCTGTGAAACCTCATCCATTAAATTACTGTGCAACATGACAGTGAGGTGATTTGCCTGACTTCTGTATCTCCGGCAGGCCCCGAGTCCTGCCAAGCTCCTGCATGCACTATGGAGCCACTGCTTCACTACTGTTTGGGATATTATTACTGATTAATATGGATTGAGGGTGGATGTGATGTACTATCCTCTCTCCTTTTCCGTGTGAGCTACTCCCTTCCACTCTTCTTGGCCTTTTGAGAAAGGAGAGCCCTTCTCTTGCCTCCCTGCATTGATTTAGCTGTAATCATATTAGTACAGGAGGCTCTTGACTGGCTGAAGTGACTGAACTTGTCATCAGAGTTATGTAGATCACTGCTGAGGCTGACTGAGTAGAGGGGTTTGGAGAAAAGTCAGAATACAGAGAATTTCCTACATGTTAAGATCATTAAGAATTACAGTTACTAAAAGGAGAAGAAAAAAAATAGTGGAAGTAAAAGTAATTGTATGTGTGAAAGCAGAAGATGCTTAAGTGATGTAAAGACCTGACTGACTCATTGTTCTGCTGTCTCACTAGTAACTCTGCTAGAACTGCACAGTGCCCCTGTCACCACAGCACCATAGTGCGATTTAGAAAAAATAACAGGAGAGATAACTTGCACTCCCTACATTCATTTCTGCAGAAACACAGGATTTTCCAGGCCAGATCACACAGTTGTTTGATGACTTCCAGTGCCTAAGCTCCAGCAGTGATTAGTGCCAGAGCATTACCCTGCCTCTGTCCTGACCCCCAAATGACCCATATGGACAGTTCTGCTGCACTTTGCATAGAAAACAAAGGAATCTCTTCAGAGCACCCCAAAACGCAAAGCCTGACCGCTAGCGGTACAACAGTGCTCCAGGCATGCCGGTGACAGCCAAAACACGTTTCTGTGATGCCTCTTGGTGAGTACATGCAGGTCCTCTCTCTCTAACCGTGCCATCGGACGTGCGCCGTCAAGCTAGTGTAGGAATGCTGTGGGATTTCAGAGGCTGGAGCTGAATGCCATTGGCCTTCTGGCTCCAATTTAAGGAGTGTACTGAATTCCCAGTGGGATTCACCAGGCTGTGCCGTGGGGAAACGTCTGGTCTGTTGAGCAGGTCAATAAGGCTCATCAGGCTGGAACTGTTAAGATACAAAGCAAAAAGATGAGATCCATGGACTGGAATTTCTGAGCATAATTAAACCTGACAGAAAAAAAAAATATTGTTTACAGGCCAAACCGGCCAAGCTACTGGGAGCTCTCAGAAGACTGAGGGGTCTCAGGTCTCATCTCAAATGTCACCAGCCTGTTTCACGACACTGAAGGTACAGGGTCGGGAAAAGCGAAGCACAAGAAGCAGAAGGGAGATCAGGGCCGGGGGAAAGGCGGTGTCCCACACTCCCGAGCGTTTATTTACACGGCAGTCCTCTGACGGTTGGTGCACCCCTCCCAGGACTTCCGCGCCGAGAGCCACCGGGCAGCCCGGGATGGCCGGCGGGACTCTCCGCGGCCGGTAACGGCGGCCGGTAACGGCGCAGTCCGCCCCGCTTCCCCTCAGAGCACCCCCGCGGGGCGGGGCGGGGCGGGGCGTGGTGGGGCCGGCCGTTGCTCTCAGCACCCGGGA
Organism: Balaeniceps rex; assembly: GCA_013401315.1. Taxonomy (NCBI): domain Eukaryota; kingdom Metazoa; phylum Chordata; class Aves; order Pelecaniformes; family Balaenicipitidae; genus Balaeniceps; species Balaeniceps rex. Next base: position 122,136 of record VYZW01001885.1, on the reverse strand, counting down.
CAGCAGCGCGAGCCCCCGCGCGCCCCGCTGGGCGTCGCCACGACAGCAAACGGCGGCGGCGGCGCGCCTCGCCCTCCCCCGAGCGCCTTGGTTGCCACGGTGACGGCGGCGCCGCGGCCATGTCGGACCTGAGCTCGGAGGAGGCCGAGGCCGACTTGGGGGTCCGCCGGGGCGGTCGGGGTGTCGCCGGCGGCTGAGCAGCACCAGCGGAGGCGGTCCTGCCCCGTCTCCCGGCCCGTGCTGCCGCGAGGGGCCCGTCCCCACTGGGAGCATCCGCCGCCGGGGGCGCTGGGGAGGAGCGGGGCGGGAAGCGGCTCACGGCCACGGGCGCCTCGGGCAGGGGGTGCGGGAGCGCCAGCGGGGAAGGGAAGAGTGAACGTTACCGGTCTTAAATACCGTGTGCCGGCCGTGCCGAGCCTGGGAGAGCTTCCGAGGCGCTTCTTCCGCGGGCAGGGGAGTTTCGAAGTGGAGCTCCACCATTTCAGTTGGGACCTGCCTAACTTTATCCACTGGGTGAAAACAAGTCATCCGTACTTTCCAGTGGTGTGTCAGGAAGGGAGGAAAGCCTCTGGGTGCCAGGATCTGATGGAAGTGTCTGCATAAGCAGTACATCTGTTGGCCAGGTGCTCCTGCAGCCTCTAATTCAAGCCTAGTTGGAGAAGCTTTGAGCAAACACCCGTTTTCCTCTGCCTAATGAGGTTAGATTCAGTCAGGTCTAGCCCTCTTCAACAATTTTTTTTTTTACATTTGATCAGGAGTATGATGGTGAACGCAATTCAGAAGGTGAGCGACATGGACGTGGAAAAGCACGTCTGCCCAATGGTGATACATACGATGGAGAATATGAACATGGTTTCAGAAGTGGACAGGTAAGACAGTGACAGAAGACAGTGGTTGTGCCTATGTTTCAGCAGTTCTATTAGTTTGGGCGCTGTATTGAAACAAGAGTGAGAACTGACAGGCACGTTATCTATACCAAATATGTTTCAGGGGACCTACAGATTTAGAAATGGTGCTTGCTACACTGGAGAATATCTTCAAAACGAAAAGCATGGCCAGGGTATTTTTTTTTATCCAGATGGATCAAAATATGAAGGTAAAACACTGAACACGGTTGCAAGGATTTCTGTAACTGAAAGGACACATTCCCCCCTAACCACACCCCCTCTTCCCCTGAATGAAAGGAGATAGTGAATTGGAGAATGTATTATTTTAAGAAGATAAATTTGCTATGAAATGTTTTCCTTTTATTCCTTTTCTACTACAAGCTCTGAGAAGTGTGGGTTTTATTTATGGGGATTTATGCCGACTATTGTGAGAAGTGTGGTATTTAGTAGTGGTTTATTCTTGTCATGTCCTTTCAAGTGGGGTGTTCCGAGTCCTGAGAAATATTAGTTATCTCTTACAAATCAGTTCAATCTTGGTAGAAGAGAGTATAGTTACTTATTTCTGAATGATGATTAGAAATAAAGTATTTTAGGACTTTATTAGATCCATCCTTAAAAAATAGCCTACTGATTAGAGCACTTACTCAGGGGTTGGGGTGCCTCTGAATTTTGAAGTTGAAACTCGCATTGTTTTTCTTCTTCCAGGAGAGTACTCAAAACACTCTGAATATCAGTTAGGCTTCAAGGCACAATATTTCCCCCCACCTCCTTCCTAAGCTAGGCAAGAAAGAACATTCACGTTGTGAGGGCTAGAAGCAGAGAGCAAAAAGAGCAGCCCAATCTTGCCCTATGGGAGCATATGCACCTTTTTTTTTTTTTTTAATTTTAAGTTTGAATAGAAGAGTAATTAAGACACACAATCCAGCATACTTTTGAGTATATATGCCCCCTGACTGATAAGACAATTTTAGCAAATGAGTCAAACTAAAATAGTCCCTCTTTTTTTTGAGTGGAAATGTCACATTATCTGATGCAACTGTAATACATTACCAAATTTAAAGAGAGGAGTAGGATGTTACATAGCTTCTTGTGTTCATAATGATGATGGAGAGTGATAATGGAGACAGATTGTGATGGACAAAATGAAAGGGAGGTTAGGCAGCTACATAAATATGTGTGGAGAGGGACAGACAGAAGAAAAAAGAGCAAGGGCTTAGAGTAAGGAATGGTGTAAGGAATGGTGAGGAATCACAATGGTGTCATAACTTTCTTTTCCTTCTCTAATAATTCATGTATGATAACTTTACAAACTGAACACTATACCACACAATGATTTCACCACGCCTCACTCTGTTTTTATCATATTCTCATTGAAGGAGACTGGGTGAATGACCAGAGACACGGCTATGGAAAGTATACGTATGCAAATGGAGACACCTATACTGGAGAATGGTTTAATAACAATAGGTTTGTTTCATTCTTACAGTAATGTTTCAAGTCACCCAATGGCATTAAAATGCAAAGGTTATTTTCAAAGCATGGCTGACTGCAGCAAATCAAGTGCTACTGGATGACCTTGGCAATTTAGTCCAACTTGAGTCATTTCAGCTACTTAAATAATACAGTTTTAATACCTTAAGTATAACAACATCCTAAATTCTTAATATTCAGTAATATAAAGCAAAATTATTATTTTCTTCTTAGGCACGGGCAAGGTACATATGTCTATAAAGACACAGGATCTAAGTACGTTGGTGGTTGGGTAAATGGAAACCAGGAAGGAGAAGCTGAACTTATCCACCTAAACCATAGATTTAAGGGCAAGTTTTTGAATGGAAATGTAAGTGTGCTGGAAAACTCTCTATTCATCTGAATAGTTAGCATGGAATTGCCTTAATATGGTCTGTTTCCACTTAAAATAAGAAGCTAGGTTCCTGATCTTTTGTAGTATTTCTTGTACCACAAGTGAAACATATGAAACTGAATTAATCTGTAGGACAGAATGCCAAGTTTCTCTGCAACTTTGCTTTCAAACTATATTGTTATTGACTATTGTATGAATTTTGTAGTAAAGCATATTTTACATTTATGTGCTTAGAATGTACTAACTTTATAGTTCTCCTGACTTTTTTGTATCTTTGCGCAGCCTGTAGGTCATGGCAAATACATCTTTGATATTGGATGTGAACAGCATGGTGAATACATACAATCAGAGCAGGTAAAAGAAATAGTGCAAATTATAATGAATACTGGAGAACTCAGTAAATCAAATCTATTGTGGAGTAGTCTATAAAATGCCTTATAGATACTGATGTTGAAGTAGATCTAACCAGTCAAAAAAGGGTAGAAACTCATGCATTCTTAAGAACTAAATGAGGTTTCATTTTCCTTTTTTCTTTAGCTTCTCTACCATGTAAGCTTTGACAAGTACAAGGTGTGATTTTTGCACTACTTGCAGACAGGAGTCCTTTCTGCTTAAAGTTTAGAAGGATCAGGACCTTCCCAAAACATTTGAAGTTTCAAACCACAGAAGAATGTAGATCTATTTTCTGTGTATTTAGCCTGTATTCCACTCTGTTCTGAACACCAGAAAAATAATGAAAAATATTTCTTCTTACATTTCTGAATTGCTTGATGCTATGCATACAAATGTTAATTTCCAGCAGATTTGTGTTTTTGAATTATGTCCCATTATTGTCCTGGTCCTGTTAGGAGCTTAGTATCCACAGTCCCTAATAATTGTAGGGAGCAGCTGGGATCAGGGCCTGTTTTTCCTTCTCTTTCATGCATTAATGTTTTGAAACATTTCTTATTAATATGGTGCAAAATAGCTATAAAAATAAGAAATATATCTTGATATTATTGTTTTGATTTCAAGAAAATATGCCACATTTTAGCTTAAGAGTTTGCTACCTCTGTTGTCTGACACATTAGTTCCCATTACACACTCTTTGAAAATTCTCCAACGCAGCAATTGTTTCTTAAGACAAGGACAGAATAATAACAATAATAAATTCCTATCATTGGTGATAGAGATTTGCAAAACATGGAGACTGTTTTGCTTTTTTGGCGAAAAGCAAGAGATCCTCGAATTAAGTATCAGATTCACATGACTATCCAAGGTGATGTGTATCTAGTATCCTCAGTTCAGTTGGGAATTGTTGGATGTGCTGAGTTTCAAATATTAGGCCACTGATGTGGGAGTTTAAACATGAATTTAAGAATCCAAGGTTAAGCACTCAGCTTCTGAAAATCATTACTCTCAGGAACAATAACTTTTTCTCATGTGAATGCTGTAGTGACTGTGTAAAGCAAGGGACGGTGCTGTCACTAAAGTAAGATTAAATTTTGCCTCTTTGCTTTAGTTGAAGTAATTGCAGAACAAGGCCCATTTAAAAAAAAATAAAAGAAATTAGCTTGCAATACAGATAATGATTCCATTACTAAGGCTCCTTCATATTTGGAAAAAATAAAGCATGATTTTTTAAATAAAATATTATCTTCAAATTTCAAAAACATAAGCTTTGTGCAGTACCTTACTGCTCCTGAGATCCATTCCAAGGTCTTCCCTAAGCAAAGATTGAGGCAGAAAGAGCTGTTTTGCCACTCTGTTCCTGTGTGAGAGAGACAGTGTAGCATCTAGCAGACAGAGCGTCAGGTCTTATTTGCCACTGTTATCCTGTAGACAGGCATAGAAGGTGAGACATAGTTGACAGGCCCCTCACAGCCATTCTGTTTAAGGGAGAGACAAAATTTTACCTTAAAGAAAGCAAGCTGGCAAGCATTGATCATTAGTAATAGTCAACTGACTTCGTCAAGGTTCAAACTGTAATTCTCTTCCAAGACTTGGGGCTGCTGAAGTTCCTCCACCTGTAAATACTTCAAAAGGCCACATCATTGCCATTTTGAGCCCAGATAAAGAGGTTTTAGTTCACAAAACCGTCATCTTAGTTACTTCCTTAATACCTGTAAGATGAGATGCTGGATTTCATGAGTTATCTCCTAGGATAAAGGAGGAGAAGAAGAAGAGGAGGAACCCTCATTACTTGTTGCACCAAAATGGAGAGCATCAGAAATTACCAAATTAACACTCTGGACTCCCCATGGGGAAAACCCACCTTCTCCCAGAGAAGCCTCCCTAGTGGTGACAGCAGCAGCAGAAGCCATGGAAGAAAGAGCAGCCGCAGCAGTAACTGAAGAGGAGAAAATGCCATCAATTACAGGTTTGTTCTGCTGGACAGCTGGAAACTCCATGTTTCGACTATCCCCTCAAACTTTGTTTTCCAGGTTTAATATCAAGTGGTGTGAGAGGTTTTGGGGTTTTGTTTTGTTTTTTTTTTGTCCTATAATTTGCCACATATTGAATGTTAGGAACTTCCAAGCCTGTTCATAAATTGTGCAATATATATATGTCTGTTTTATCTCACATAGCATAATGAGATACAACTGTCTTGGGAAGCCTGTGAATCATTTTAGTCTATATCATGGCCTGTTATACAAACTTGATTATAAACAGTTACAGAAGATTTTGTGGGATTTCTCATGTGAGTAAAGACTGCAGACTTCAGTAGGAGTTATTAGCTACTGCCTGAAAACAATGGCTGAGTGCAAATTTGTAAAAATTAATTTTCTTTGGTATTTCTCATTTCTCATATTTCAGTCACTGATGAGTCTGCTGAGGGTAGGGATGACGAGCCTTCTCTTCATGAAGTATCCAGTGAAGTTTTTAGGCCAGCAGGGGATGCAGGAGAGGAAGATGAGGAAAGCAGAGAGGAAGAAGAAAACAAAGATCAGGAGGATGAAGGTGAGGAATGGGGCATGCGTGCTCATTCTTCAATTAGCAGTCAGGGTTTGAAATGATGCATGTCAATCAGCTGAAGTCATGCTGCTGCTGAGAGGTCCATTATCAAGCTGAAGAGACCATAGGAATCTCCACCTTTCATAAGCGCGGCAGTCCTCTATAGATGTGAACTGGTTTTGAGTAGTCAAGTTCATATACTGTAACAGTACAAATTAGAAGTGACACTTCTGTGCAGCATTATCTATGCATGTACAGTTGACGGCACTTGCAGGGCTGAGTTTGTAAGTGATTGCATTTGCAATCTTTTTTTGGTACAAAAATGAGAGGGAAGATTTCAGACCCTGGGAAATTCAGGGGGTTTTGAGCACTCCACTTTTCTTTCATGAACGGAACTGTGTATTCTTATTCTCTCAACTGCAGTTAAAAAGCAGGCAAAACAAATCTGAAGAAACAAATTTTAGGTATTGTTATGCATTATGGTTTGAACAGTCTCTTCTTGATTTGTTTCTCTTACAAAACCAAAGATATTTGGAATTCAGATGCTCAGGTTTTCTTCCAGGCAGTTCATAAGCCTGTTTTAAATACAAAATTACTAAGAAGCAACAAAAGGATGTGTCTATGTTTACTCATATTTAGCCTGTAGGCCTCCACGCAATTGTGGTGTTTGTATTTATTAAGTGTTAACATTTACAAGCTTACATATCTGATGTATGAAAACATAAGATAAATTTATCCATTTGTAATCAGTCCATTTTATGATAAATCAAAGCAAAGCACTATCCATAGGGATCAGAAACACTATTATACTGTGCGAAAATGCCTGGAGGTATACACTAAACATTTAGGTCAGCTCTTGGAATTTTCATAGTTTATTTGCTCTCATTTTTTACCCATTACCTCTGAAGGTGCGCTCCTGCTTCAGGGCAGACTAGCCAGCTAGCTGATCTGCTGTGTAGGACTGACATCTTACAGGATCCCTGGGCTTGGATCAGATCCAGCAGAAATCTAAGCAGGTTTCCTGCATAGCTCTGCTTTGGATTTGGCAAAAGTTTATTGCCTGGTTTGTCTCAAAGTCTCTTGGACTCAAATAACTGTTTTTGACTGAACTTGATTCTAACAAATTTTCTGGCCTACCACAATGAAGCAGTTCTGGTATTCCCATTGTTTTTTTGTGATATTTTTTTTTTTTTAAGAAGAACAAATGGACCCAAGTATCTGTCAGAGACAGCATAGATGCAGATTCCAATGCATGAAAACATAGGAATGTGATAGATGTTCTCAAAGTTCCTTCCAGCTCTTTATTTCTAGAATCAGAGAGTTGGATTTTATACATTTTTCAGCATAGGTTTACATCCATAATTAAGTAGGCAGCATATTGTTCCCCTTGTCTTTATGTTTAGTGAGATTAAGTTATAGTAAGAGGAAATTATTTGAAGAAAATATGCATACTGTGAAGAGCAGATGTAACAAAATCTGGTTTCTTGCAGCCTTGTATTCTCTGTTCTATTACCATCATTTTTTTCCACACAGGGATTCCATCCTTCTTGCTCCATGTTTCTTATGATACTTGTCTAAATAGGAGACATTCTTTGGCTATTCCAGAGTTACATATGGGCTGGCTGGCAGTCAATATGTGTGTACTGACTCTGTCTGGCAGCTGACAAACAGCGTGTAACAGTTAAATTAAGTATTGGCAGTGAAAGGCAATGGGAAAGATGTCTGAGGTAGACAGCATAGTCCTACAATTATGTTTTAGGTTACTAGGATTACTTTCCAGTATTTTATAATAAAATGCATTGCTATGTCCTGTCTTTCCTTTGCCTCCACAGGAGCTACTAGTTTAGAGGATAAGGAGGATAAATCGAAGGAAGCAGAGTAATTGGATACAACTAAAGACAAAGAGCCAAAAAAAATGAAATTTCAGAGTGAATCATTTATTATGGTAAACCTGTAATATTTTTATTCATAAAAGGCTGACTTAAGATACTTTGAATAAACATTTCTGTCACTGTTCTATCTGGAATATATATCTCTGAAACTTTCATGATCTCGGAGTGTGCAGTCTCACGACAACTTTCTTTATTCCATGTAGCAGGTAGTCAGTTGTTGAAATCAGTATGAGATTATTCTGGATTCATGAAGTTGTGTCCTCACAAGTTTGCAGAAGCAAACTCAATCTTCTCCCGCTACTGGTAGTTCTTCTCTTCCTTGAACCCTGCCTCTGGGCACAGAGACCTGGGGGTCTTGCTTGTGAAGACAAAGACAAAGGCAGCATTGAGCTTCCAAGCTCAATCTGTATCCCCTGTCACTAGACCACCAATTACAGGCCTGCATTTTCCTTGTTTATTTTTTTATTATTCAGGTAGCTGTAGAAGCTCTTCTTGTTGCCATAAATCTCCCCTTGCCAACTCAAGCTGAATTTTGCTTTCCTAACATACCAGTGCAGTGTTTTTAAATTCTTCCTTTGTCATCTGTTTTTGTTCCCATTTTCATAGAATCATTTAGGTTGGAAAGGACCTTTAAGATCATTGAGTCCAACCGTTAACCTAACACTACCAAGTCTATCATTAAACTGTGTCCCTAAGCATCACATCTGCATGTCTTTTAAATACCTCCAGGGATGGTGACTCGACCACTTCCCTGGGCAGCCTGTTCCAATGCTTGACGACCCTTTCCGTGAAGAAATTTTTCCTAATATCCAATCTAAACCTCCCCTGGTGCAACTTGAGGCCATTTCCTCTCATCCTATCACTTGATACTTGGGAGAAGAGACCAACACCCACCTCGCTACAACCTCCTGTCAGGTAGTTGTAGAGAGCGATAAGGTCTCCCCTCAGCCTTCTTTTCTCCAGGCTAAACAACCCCAGTTTCCTCAGCTGCTCCTCGTAAAACTTGTGCTCTAGACCCTTCACCAGCTTGATTGCTCTTCTTTGGACTCATTCTGGCACCTCAATATCCTTCTTGTACTGAGGGGCCCAAAACTGAACACAGTACTCGAGGTGTGGCCTCACCAGTGCTGAGTACAGGGAGACAATCACTTCCCTAGTCCTGCTGGCCACGCTATTTCTGATACAAAATTCAGTATATTCTGTATATGACTACTTATTCAGTGTATTCGGTATATTACTACTTTTTTTGTGTGTGTATTGCAGCTTAGTCCTAAGTTTCTTGTTTACTGTGTAGCCTTCCTTAAGCTCTTTAAAGGAGACTGTCAACTGATCAGGGTGAGGAAGTGGATCTGTAACAAGTTCCCAACACTATGCCACACTTAATACCTCGCTGATCCACAAGCTCTCAACCAGCATGTTGTCCATAGTATAGAAGAGCTCCATGCATTCAAGCTGCTTCTTCACATAGAGGAAAACTCTCCCCTCATTTTCCCTTTCTGTCTTTACTGATAAGCCCTTCATTCGTTGGAGAGCTCCAGTTGTGTCAGCTGTCCCACCATGTTTCAGTTTTTCCAAGAATGTCACAGTTCTGTGTCTGCACACAGAGCAATTCTTAGTTCCTCCTTTTTGTTTCCCAAGCTGGATTCATTTGTATACATATACTTAATGTATAGGCTTAATGTATAGGCTCCCTTTTGACTTGTTTTATCTTGCCCATGGGGTATCTTGCTCCCATCACCTTGCCCTATTTACTTACCACCCCTGAACTCCATTCCTTCAGCTAGTGTAAGGAGTTACCGCCATCCTCCAAGGTATCAAGTTTAAGTCTCTCCTCACCAGCTTTACAAACCTGTTGGCAAAGATACTCTTACCCCAGTTTGTTACATCTCCTTGTTCCTCCCAGAGGGACCCATGGTGATAAAAGCCAAACAACTACATATGGCAACAGCCATGTGACCAGTTGTTACCTCTCAGGTGTCACCTCCTACCTGACCTCTTTCCGTGGAAGGTCAAGGGGACATCCTGTGGGTTTCCATGTTCTTTGCCACCCAGAATCCTGCAGTTACTCTCGTCTTGCTCCAGGTCTCCCTCAGCAGTATCACTGATGGTCACACTGATGAGGAATGAAGGGTAGCAGTCAGGGGACTGGGTGAGCCTTAGCCATCTCTACAACACCCAGTATCTGGGCATCTACCAAACAGCAAACCTCCCATGACAGCATGCCTGGTCAGCAGACAGGTTCCTTTATTCCCTACAGAAGGGGATCTCTGCCACCACTTGCTGCTGCTGCTCGAGCTGGGCACAGCTGGCTCTGAAGCCTCCCTTAGCAGCATCTGTTCCCTGCCCATGGCTATTAGGGCTCAATACCAGCCCTCTGCATTCAGGTCTGAGCAGGGAGGAGGAACATTTCTCCTGTTGCCAGAAGTCATGAACTTCAGCAACCTCCCTCAGGGGAGTCCCCATCCACAGCTCCATCCAGCACAGCCCCTAGACATCCCTCCACCTCAGGCTCAGGCTCTCACCTCCGTGGAGACCCTGCTGATATCCCATTTACCCTCCTTAATAGTGAACAGTCTGCATACCTCCTCCTGCAGGCCCTTGGATACACAGCACCTGGACTACTACACACCTCCCACAGGGGAGGACCCCATCACCCACAGCCCCAGTGAGACACCTGGACACAAAGTCCCCCTGCCCAAACCCTGTCTAGGCTCTCACCACTGACGTGCCAAGGGTGCTTTCTTCAATGGTGCTGGAGATCAGACCCAGTAGCTCATTGTCGTGGTTTAACAACCAAGGCAACCAAGCACCATGCAGCTGCTCGCTCATCCTCCCCCCGCAGTGGGGTGGGGAGAGAACTGGAAGGGTGAAAGTAAGAAAACTTGTGGGTTGAGATAAGAACAGTTTAATAATTGAAATATAATAATAATAATAATGATGATGATGATGATGATGATGATGATGATGATGGTGAAAAGGAAAACAACAAGAAGAGGAACAAAAGCCAGCGGAAAAACCCAAGTGATGCAACCACTCGCCACATGCTCTCCGACACCCAGCCAGTCCCTGAGCAGTGATCGCTGCCCCCCCAGACAACTTCCCCCAGTTTATATGCTGAGCATGATGTCATATGGTATGGAATAGCCCTTTGGCCAGTTTGGATCAACTGTCTTGGCTGTGCCCCCTCCCAGCCTCTTGTGCACCTGGCAGCATGGGAAGCTGAAAAAGTCCTTGACTGGTGTAAGCACTGCTTAGCAACAACTAAAACATCAGTGTGTTATCAAAATTATTCTCATCCTAAATCCAAAATGCAGCACTATGTCAGCTACTAGGAAGAAAATTAACTCTATCCCAACCAAAACCAGGACACTCATCAACACTGGTGTTGCCCAGTCCCACACTGTTTGCAGGAGAGCTTCTGCCTTTCCTCAGCACCCACGCAAACTACCGAAAGCTCTGCTTGCTGTATTCCTATCTCGCAGCTGAATAAGCATCTCTACACAGCAGACAAAAACTAGTCCAGCACACCCTAGTCATCAGGCAGCTAACAACAGAACATGCAGCTCCTTTTAAACCAAGAGCCTGTCAATCAGGAAGCAGCCAGCAGGAGATAGCAGCTGCAGAAGACCCCTAGAAGCCACCAGAATCAAATGGTATTTTATAAATAGTAAGTTAAAAGTACAGAGGAAGGCAGAGCTGCACAAAGTACTGTACAAGCACTAAATGCCATGGACAGATCTTTTCTCCTCTTCTGCAGGTGAATAAAGCTGCTCTGAAACATTTTTTTCCTGATAATATGTAAGCTATACCTTAATTATTAACATATGTATCTGTCTAATTGACTCTCTCATACTGTGAGAATATTGGTATGAATGTTGATGACCCTGGAGCCTGAGATAGAGAGTTGCCAGCCAGTAGCAGTTTGCTTTTGAAGTAAAATAACTGGTTTTGGCCCAGTTGGGATAAGAGATGTTGTACTGATAATTGCTGAAACAAGACCTGCATTTTTTTTATTCTTCACCTCAGAGCAGGAAGTCTGTACGAAAACTTTAGTTTAGGGGAAAAAAGGGAAAACATTTTAACAAGTTCCTTTTCTCAACAACTCACAATTTCAGCAAAAGTATGCCCAGAAGTTTGAAAGGTAGTGATAAAAATGGATTAACAGAAAGTAGAGATAAGGAAATGGTCATATAAATAGAGTTTATTACTTCTTCCTGCAATTTTTCTCCTATCAGAAATTTCGTAGTGAGAAAATTCCCATGCAATCTTTCCCCTCCTATCTTACATGTAATTTTGTTTGCAATTTCTTGTCACACCGATTGTGACTTCAGTGAGCATTTTTAGAAGTGGTTATCTTTTCCTCTTTTTGCTTTCTTTGGCAAAGAGATGAGCTGCATTTCCATTCAAGTAATTACTGTAGCTAGATCAAAGCAAACTTGGCTTGCTAATGTTGGGGTTTTTGTCTTTTTATAAAAAAATAAAAATCATTAGTTTACTTGCTAGTTTTAATATATTCTACTGTAAATTTGAGAAATATCCACACAGCATATTTCCCAACTCACTTCTATTTTAAGGTAATCTTCAGTTCAAGCTGAGTTCATTCTTGGATGATTTATGAAATCACCTTCTCCCCTGCATCAGCCAGTACTGTACTGTTTATTAGTACATGAGTGACCTCCAGTGGTATACCTGCAAAAAGTGCATCCTGTCTGGAATACAATCAAGAACAGCTAAGAACATCCAGAATTCTCTAAGGTGCTAAAAAGTGCTCCTAAGAAGATGGCTTGCTCCTTTTGGAAACCACTGGTGCTTTTGTTGGATGAGACATTTCATTTCACTGTATTTTCCAGAAATACCTTAAGGATAATTTGGGAACTACTTAATAGTAGTTCTTTCATCCTTATCTTGGAGAGGGAGAAACCCCTGCCAAAACTTGTTGCACAAAGGTATGCTGAACCTCTCTCATTCTTCTGCCTCTTTGCTTTTCAGTAACGAAGAAAGACCATTTTAGATAGTATTAGAGCAGTCATTTTTCAGACCTCTTCCTAAATAAAGTAAAAGAATTATGTGCTGAATCCAAGGATATGATGTTAAACTTAAGGCTCTGAAGGTTTACTTCCAGCTTTCCATCCTTAGGTTATCACTCTGGTGTCCAAACTGTACTCCGAAGTTGGTACAAATATTATTTAAAAATATTAGACCGTTTTAACTTATGCATCTAATATTGGTTTAGGTGCCCAGCTTTTTGCCTTTGAATCATAGAATCACAGAATGGTTTGGGTTGGAAGGGACCTTTGAAGATCCTCTAGTTCACCTCCCCTGCCATGGGACATCTTTCAGTAGATCAGGTTGCTCACAGCCCCATCCGACCTGACCTTGGTATATTAATGAGATATAAGACATTACGAGCTAGAGGCTAAGAGTCAGGTGATGCTCTCCCATATATAAAGCTGTGTATGAAAAATGGTGCTGAGAGTATTTGTGTTCCACATGTCTTAGAAAAACATCAGGAGACCCTGTCACATTTTACTTCCAGAGCTACTTCTTCCCCCAGCTTTAGTCAGGACTTTTTCCACACCATCACTCCAAACGCCCCCACCTTCTTTATTCTTCCCCCAGCTTTATATGCTGAGCATGACGTCATATGGTTATGGAATGTCCCTTTGGTCAGTTGGGGTCAGCTGTCCCAGCTGTGTCCCTTCCCAACTTCTTGTGCACCCCCAGCCTACTTGCTGGTGGAGTGGGGTGAGAAGCAGAAAAGGCCTTGACACTGTTTAATCACTGTTCAGCAATAACTAAAACATCCTTGTGTTATCAACGCTGTTTTGGTCACAAATTCAAAACATAGCACCATACCAGATACTATGAAGAAAATTAACTCCACCCCAGCCAAAACCAGTACAGTATCCCAAAAGATGACATCCCTTGAAAGGGCCTTTGGTAACCTGCCTTGTTCAGCCTGTAGGCTCAGCAAAGAGGTTATCTGTAATCTGCTTCTCTGCGCTGAGAGCATCTCTCCAGGTGTGACATGGACACAAAGATCTCTGCACGAAGCGCTGCTGAGCCGTGTGGGCAAGTGAAGGGAGAAACTACAGTGCAGATGCAGGTGTCTGTGCATTTCAGCCCTGCAGAAGAGCACAGACGACCGCAGAGTCTGAAGTTTTATTGTGTACATAAAGTGGGAAACAAAGCTGTAAAAGAGATTTGCATGTGTGTTCCTTATTCTTCTGTCTGGAATACACAGCTTGGCTCCACTTGTGAAGGCGAGCAATTGTTTGTGATTCATTTGCCAACCCACACAACCACAGAGGTTTTCACTGGCAGAGGTATTTCCACAAAGGAGTCTTTAGAGGTTTTTTTAAATAGCACAGTTATTCTCATGTGCTGGAGCAGTTTCTGAACCATCCTCAAGTACAGCGACGTACTACATGACTTTAAACTGAACACCACAGTGTGTCTTAAATTAACAACTTCTTGACACAAGTTCTGTGGGACCACAAAACCCCATTTCTTAAGCACATCTAGCTTGCTGTTTTTCATAGACTGATGCTTGGACAATGTTCTTTTGAATAAGTTGGTACTGGATAATAGGTTATATTGCATATACTTTCCATTCTGTGTATTATTTATTCAGCTTTCTAGCCCACAGGTGGCAAGAGAAACCTGGCAGAACACTTGGGAAATGATATCTTAGTATCAGACAAACTTAGGGACAGCTGAGCTTTAAAAGACAGAAGTAAGGTCACTGTATTTTAAATGTGTTCTGTCAAAATTGGATTAATGAATTTTCATAAACAGATTTGCAGCAAAAATTCCCGCTGTGAATTAGAAAGCATATGCGTGTCAGTAGCATCTCTGTTTGCTTCCCCTTGCAACCCAGCAGTATCTGAACAGCAAAATGCTACAGATTTAGGCCCCAGTTTTCCAAACACTTGATTACACAAATAGTTCCATTAAGGAGGCACTTTGAGGTGGATCAGGTTAAATGCTTTTAACACTATGGTTTTGGTTTTATTCCTTGCACCCATAGAGGTAGGAGATGCTGCCTCCTAGGCATCCTCACCGAGAACCCAGGAAGCTCATGGAGATCCCATTTGGAGGTTTTGCACAGTTTTTCTCCCAGTTTTTCTTCTAAATAGGTGTTAGAGTCAAGAGGCCTGAAGTGCTCTCCAGACCCTTTGTGATCTCCACAAAAAGCTGGACTGTAAAATTAAATGATTCACTAACTCCTTCCTATTCTCCATACTCCAATCTTGCATTTGTTCAAAGCTTTCATGCTGTTCTCAAGTTCAAAGAGTCATGAACATTTTAATTTTTAATCACCCATTAAAGAAAACACTAAAAGATCAAGACCAGACCCATACATCCTTCTGAACTCACAACAAACAGCTGCATACAGTCTTTTAAAAAAATTTCCTTTTGTTTTGGAGCATTTCAATAACAAAGCTCTCAGGAGACAGTCAAAAATCTACTCAACTGCTTTACTCCCCACCTGATGATTTAAATTGTGCAAAGTGAATAGAAATAGCTACTGTTCTGAGTCAGCAGAACTGCACATTCGCCTTGCACCAGTATCAATGCTGGCACAAGGGAAAAGCTTGGGAAAAATCAGGAACAAAACATTCATAGCATTCTTTTATCTTGCTTTTCAGAAGAACTGGACTCAAGTGTCTCTCCAATCAGTTCTGCCTAAAAGTAGTTCCTAACATTATTATAAATTTCTACGTTACCATCCTTTCAAAGTGTATGGAAGGAGCATTGTTGTCCGAAACCAAAAAAATGCTGCTCCTCCTCCCCATCCCTCAGTCACACCAGATCTTACTTAGTCCTGTAAATCCGAGGTTGCATTTTCCCACAAGGTGTCACCATAGATTAACTTCACTGGAGGCCTTTATCAAAAGAACATCTCTTTTCAGTTTTTAAGATATAAACGAAACATTCAGATTCTCTAGGTAGTACTAAAAGCGTCTACTAAAGTACATAAATTTGTAATGAAATAGAGCCTATTAAAGAAAATTGCAATGGAGTAAGGCAACATCTATTTTTTGAATTTGCATAAAAAATCAAGAAACTGGAAAAGAATTTCCTATTTCTTTTGCTTATTACAAAAACAACTTCAAAGCTTCCAAGGACATTTTCTTCATTTCATCTATGCTCAGCGATTAGTTTTGTATTATGAACATACCACATTAGGAATTCTCTTTCTCTCCTAAGGACTAGATTTTACAAACTAAGAACCTGTGTATGTTAAAGATATAATTTCAGCTCTGATCCTAAAACCCGTTCTCTACAGATGAACCTGTGCTCACATGGGGTCCCAGCAAAGCCAAAAGCAGGGTCCTTGTGAGTAGAAGAGCTTGTCCTTGCCATTTTGTTATTAAGACTGAGATACAGTTTCAATGGCTTGCTATTTCTGCTGCCTGTTCTTTCTGTTCAATTGATTCGGATGGTAGAAATAGAGAAGTATTTATAAGTTAAAGAAAGTATTTTGCAATTAAGCATTTGTCCTCACCTGCTCAGCACTGTCTGAATTAGAAACCACCACAAGAGAAATATTTAAGTCCCCAAACCCTCTTTCTCACATGCTCTGAGGTTTAATTCATTGCATTCACCGAAGTTCATTCATTGGAGTGCACCTCTATTGAAAAAAAAAAAAAGCATAGTGGTATTTTGATTCAAGTGTCTTAGCAATCTGCCTATTAAGCCTATTCAGTTTGCAAATAGTATTGTTCATGCTCTGTGGGCCTTTTGACTACATGTCAAGATTGGGTAAGCTGGTTGAATCCTTCCCCCATGTCCCCCCAACCTGTAAGAAAGCTCCTACCAGACAGAGAGACACTTCCCCCCCTCAACACCTGCCTCTAGAGCAGCCTGCACGTACTCGTTTTGGATAGGAACTTGATGGACAATAACAGGATTAGAGTGCCGTAAACTGGCTTTTAGTAACATTATTTCTGCAGACCAAAAGGAGTGAAAGGCAAAGAGAAGTATTGCATGTGGGGGCAGCAGCGTAGGAAATCTGTTCAAAGAAAGGAGATGCTGCTGTTCTTATAGGTTACTTTTCACAACAGACCCACCCTGACAATACTTCTGATGCCATTGGGCAAAGGGAGAGATGTCATTTGGTGTTTTGTTTTGGTGTTTTAAAAGAAGACCCAGATTCTTAACCCAAACTGGTATTTACAGCAGAATCTAGGATTAACATATAAGAGTATTATGGAAACCCCCCCTTATTTCTAAAAAGATAGGGGAAAGTTTCTCATGAAAGCACTTGAAATTTTATGCTGGTAATGCTTTAAAAATGACCAGTCTTTTAAATGGCTTTGAAGACTCCTGTTCCTGAAGGAAGTTTCCTTTTTCTCTTTCTTGTCAGTTAGTGCCAGCTCCATACCCTGCAGGCAGGTGCGTCCTGTAAGGAGGAGAGCACAGGTCTCACCTGCCTCTCCTGATCTGCCTCTGGCTCCGTCCCCAGGCAGGCAGTGTGCCATCATGCCCTGCTCTCACGGGGTGTCATTTGAGCAGCAGGCATTTTCCCTTCCCGTGTGAACCTGGAGCACCACCGTCGCTCCCACCCATCCTTATCCTCACCTGGGCTTTTGTTTCGCTCCAACCAGCCTCCGTGCCTGGGCCACTGAGATCAAGACCTCCCCTTATGCAATATAGTTGCATAGACACGTGCCCCACTGGAAAAGAAAGGCACTCCCCGCGACTTGCCTGCATTTCTCATGTAGAGAGGAGGGATCAGTCCCAAGGCTGGAGCAACTCAAAAGGCCGAAAGCAGATAGGCTGAAACCTGGGACACAGACTGCAAAAGCTGTCCCAAAAAGCAGCTTTTCAGAGGTGAGGGACAAGGGTAGCAAGGACCGTAACAAGTACAGTTGCTACCACGTGTTAAAACAGAGCCAGCTCCCTATCCAGAGGCTGTATCCCTAGCAAAAGGTCGACCCAGAAACACACACTGACGCCCACACAACCCTGGAACCGCACACCCCCAAGCCCTGGTCAGAGCTGGGACCACCTCTCACATGGGGGTTTCGGTCTGGGGTGACAGCTTCTCAGATGACACCTCTCCTATGGCTTGAAATCGCTTGATGAAATCAGAACAAATCATGCTAAAAGCAACAGCTTTCATAGAGAGGAAAGGCCCACGGGAGCACTGTGAGGTGGGAGCTGACTCCTCTGCAGCCATTGAGCTTGAACTTCCTGGGAGCGACCAGACATGTGCCATGCCCAAGGCCAGGTCCTTGCCCCATGCCACCCCCCTCACCCTGCTGTCCCCATTTTCCCCCTCCCTTCCCACTCGGACAGGTTCCTTGGTGAGGAAGCAGGGTGCCCAAAGGGGCTGCTTTTCACCAAGGGAGGGTCGGGCTTGCCCCAACAGCTGGGGCTGAGCGCAGCCCAGGGGAGCAGGTGGTGTGGTGGGAGACCCTTGCTGCTTGCTGTTAGTATGGCTGAGCACAAGGCAGAGGTGTTGCTCCCTCCCTCATCACCTTGCTCTTCCCCTACAGGCTGATTTTTTTGTGTCGTACGGCCCTTTCTCAGCTAGTCCTCTGACTCACAGCCCTCCCTGAAGACCACAGAAGAGCCTTTGGGGCTCAGGGCAAAATCGTCCCTCACCACACCTGGTCCTCTCAGCTGACAGCAAGTGTGTGACAGGGCGAGATGTGGAGAAGTAACCAAGCCATGGTCTTCTCAGTGCTGCAGTGGCATCCTGCTCCCCTGGAGCAAGAAGAGGCTGTGATGGCACTTGTGGTTTTTACCTTTTTTGGTGGCTGCATCTGTAGACATCCATCTCATGCACTCAAGCTGCAACCAGTGATGCAGTCCTATGCCCTTCCTTGCATCACTTGCTAGCTAAAGAGCTCCTGTCTTGGCCCTGGGGCATTTGATTTTCACTTTAAAATTACAGCGCTGTCAGAAAAGCAAGAGCTCAAGCAACTTCGCCAGAGCTGGAATGTCAAAATTAATCATTTCAGGTGCAAGACCAAGATACGAAATCTCCACACCCCCAGATACGGGTGCTTGTCAGACACCTCTCAGCCCTAAAGCCTGAATGTTGGATCTGAGAGGTTATCTGAGAGGATAACTAGAAAGGAAAATTAGAAAGGAAAACAGACTGTGGAAAGGCATGTTCCTGTTTGTGCATAAAATTTTAGGGCTATGTTCCCTTAACTAAACAAATCACCAAGAGAAGAGCTACAGAGACCTTTCGGGTGACCCATCTGATAGGTGTGTCACCATTTATACAATTTGGCACGGAACAGCACAAAGCAAAGCTGTTGTCCTGCGAGTGCCATCTCAGGAAGTGTTCAGCAGTTAGAGTTGCTCACGTCACGGTTTTGTCACTGGTACAGTAATGCAGGGCGTCTTTCTTCGTCCCAGCAACAGTAAAGCAACCAGTTCAGTTTTCTTCAAAATGGAATAATTTAGTCCCTTTTGCAATATGGACCACTCAGGAATCGCTGAATGGGGAGCTGTTGTGATAGAAAACCGACCCCCTTTGTAGAAGAGGTAAATAAATAGTCAGTGTGGTATTTGCTGTCACGGAACTGACGGAGCGAACAGGAAACCCAGTGGCTTTAGGTAGAGCTGGTCTCCGCTTTGGGTAGGAGATTACTTTTTTTTCAGTCCCAGTTTCTCTGCTTGTCTGAAAATATCCAAGTGCATGAAAAAAAGCAATTCATACTGGATGTATTTTGGTCTTGGAAAATGCAACATTGTCTACTTTAGTGCCTTTAGCAGTGGAATTTATAATCAGGTAGTTCTGTGTTTATTAAACATTGGTACTCTCAGAAAAGGTTAAAAGGTACTTTCTTCACCACCAGAAGAGTTATTTCTCACTTGCACGCCAGTTCCTAGGTTCCTTCTTCTCAGCCACTGAAATAAAAATAAAATTCAGGCACCAAACCTGGAAGTGTTTTGCTGTGCTTTGACAACTCAGAGAAGGTGTTTCCCACCCTCTGTAAGTCTTCAGGATGAATCACTGGACTGTGCTGAACCACAACCTGTCCTTGGCTCATTTTTAACAACTGCAAAGGCAGAGCCGGCCTTCTAATCTTCCACGATACCATTTCTCCAGTTAAACGCTGCATTTGCTCCATGAGTTAACGTCTTCACTGGTGGGTTGACCATCTGCCATTTGTTCTCCTCTTTCAGCTCTTCGCAGAAACACATGCCCAGCGAAGGGATCTGGGAAAGAAGTTACCAGCAGAGTTTCTACCAGGGTCATGGCTTTGACATGAAAGAGGGGGCTTGGCTACAGAAGAGAGCAGACCCTGACACTGTTCTGGAAGGAGAGACCAGGACATTTTGCCACTTCTGAAATGAACTAAAAACAGACTGGGGGCCTGAGGGGTGAAAACTGAACTTGTGTCATCAACCCACATTCATACTTGGATTTGATGATCAAAATATATTCACTCCTTCTTATGCATTGACAGTGGTAGTAAAAATATATCTAAAGACTGAATTCTCTGGTTCGTCATACCAAGGCAGATGGTAAGGAAAACTGGGGTGAAGAATTCTGCCACTGGTGATAATACACAAATAAAGTAAACAAAAAACCTTGGCGACTAAGTCTCAAGCACAGGCCTCACTTGCAAAGCTGGCAAGAAAAACCTTCTCCATTCTGTAGCCGAGCACCAAAGCTGTGAACTTACAGGGACTCAAAAAACACACAGCCTCTTAAAAGAGTGACTCACTGAATGCAGCTGCAGGTCACATTCACAACACCATGGGGAGGAGAGGGAAGACTCTTAGCCCTGTTTCTAAAGGAAGGAGGCTAGCTCCAGATGGAGAGGTTTCCAAAAGTGCCTCTCGTCTGTAGGTGTTACCTGGCATTGACTTTCCAGGGGAGTTGGATGAAAATCTCCAAAGACTTAGCTGCTAGTCACATACTGTTCACCAGGAGGAAATCTTTCTCTTGACCTCCAGTGCTTTGCTAAGACTACATGAGATTCCCTTTGTAATGAGAAAGCTAATGTCATTGGTATTGGCATGCAGTTACATGCATGTCTCACTGCGTAAGCAGGTTCCTTATTGAAAGTATAACACAAAAAGAAAGCTTCCTGATGAAAAAAATCTTCTTACCTTTCGTACCACCTGGGCAAACTCACTGCTGTCTCTGGCAGGGAGCCCTATCAGAGGTCGGGTGAAAGATGCCAAGGAAGAGCCATGTCCCACAATGAGGATGACACCTGATATACCACAGAAAGCAAAGAAAAGTAGTAAGGGAGCTGCAGCGCTCTCAGGTTACCCATCCGCAGATGGGTATGAGGCTCTTTTGGGGCTGTTTGTCTTTGCAGACCTCTTTGATAATGTGGCAGGGTGTATTGTGCTGGTCAGAAAAAGCCTGGTGTGTTGTAGGCTTGCCAGCCAGTGAGAGAAAGCATTTGCTAGGAAAAGAGAAAAAACGAGCTTTCCAGAAAAGTATATTTTCTTATGCTGAGCTACATTCTGATGTAGAAAGACCAAGCAAAGAATATACTCTTGCAATTTAGTAGTCTACTGTCTTCTGTTTAATTCCACTTTTTCATCTCTGTCCCATAAATTGCACGTATTTTGATTTAGTGTAGCCCAGGACAAGGACTAGCAGTCTACCTTAAGCTCTGTGCAATACCAACAACTCATGTAAAATGTGCTTCTGTTGGCAAATCTCCACCTGTTCCCGTTACTGAAAGTGACAGAATATACAAAGACCTGAAACCTTTACCTTTGCTGGGGCAGGCAGTGATGATCTGTTTTATAACCGTAGAGCTTCTGCTCACATAGTCTTCATAACTTTCCGATGGCACCAGAGAAGAGAGCGGGAAGCTACCCCTGACAATCAAATCACAAATATATGTTAATCTAGATGAATATGGGGACACTGTTAGCACTACTGAATGACTACACCAGAGAAAAGGCACTTGGTTGCACAGATATAGGTTTATCTACTGACTTGGCTGACATGCTGCTACCTCAGCTTGCACGGAGCATTAGCTTCCCCCACAGTAATTTCTATTAAATCTTATGGTTAAATCTCATAGCTCATAAAGCACCAGACGCAGGGAAAACCATGCTTTAATAAAACTTGTAGTTTACAGTGGAGATTGTTTAAAGTAGGATTCATGCCTAAGAAAAGCTGTGCTTTGAGCAATTCCGTTGGCAAAGACCACGGCCCAGCTATGGACTGCAAACTTGCAGAGCAGCCCAGCTCTAGCAATCTTGACTGAGTTCAAACCAAGGTGAGACACTGGTGATGTGAATGTTTTCAAGATTTGCCACCTCAGTGTTAGTCTCCTTAATAAACAAAGCAAAACAAAATCAACAACAAACAAGGCATATCTGCATTAGCTGGTCAAATGGATAGTAAAGACTTTCACTCCTAGAGTTAAAAAAAAATGTTTCCAAGGACATTAATCACAACACACCACTCCTAAGTATCTAAGCACTTCTATTTTTAATCTATTTTTCATGTCATCCTCTTAATCTATCTTCTCTGGGAAGGGGAGGTGTTCACTGCTGCGGCTGGCAAATATTCTTAACCATGTCTTGTGATACAATACAGGGTGTTAATTTTTTTTCTACAAACAACTGCCTCCCTCACTCCGATTTGATTGTCTTCTTATCCAGTGAATAGGCAGGAGTAAGACTGGATTAATATATTGTAGTAAGATATGGTATCACAGTGTACTTTCACAGGTGAGTCCTCGGTACATTATGTCAGCACAAACTGCAGAAGTAGAAAATAGGCAGTAAAACCATATGAAAAGCTCATGCCGGTTTGTTAATCATAGCTAATATTAATCCCGGCTAGGTCAGAGAAGTCTAGATTGGGGTACACAAAACTAGTCTGCCTTTTGGCAGAGCTGCAATTTTTTTTTAATGTGGTGTTGTGTTGGCATCTCAGTCCCTTCGGTATTAACCCTGTTATTAACTGGGCATCCTACAGCAGAACTGAGCATTCCCAGCACTGGCCCAAGTGGTTCCAGGCTAAATAGCAACAGGAGTGCTCAGCCCAGGCTAAGGTCTTGGTGGGAGTGCTGTGTCCAGCTGTGAGTGCTACAGTGCAAGTGAGATGGGGACCAACAGGAGAAAATCCAGAGGGGAGCAGTGAATGGGGGTCCAGAAAGCACAGTCTGCAAGGGGCGATGGGAAGAGTTCAGCTCAGAGGAAAAGGCTGAAGAAGGACATGATAATAGTCCGCAAAAGGCTGTTGTGAAGAGGAAAGGAAGAGTCTGTCCTCCATGCAAAGGGTGAAGAGGAAAGAACTAAGTGGCTTACTGTCCTGGTTTCGGCTGGGTTAGAGTTACTTTTCTTCCTAGTATCTGGCATAGTGCTGTGTTTTGGATTTAGTATGAGAAGAATGCTGATAACACACTGATGTTTTAGTTGTTGCTAAGTAGTGCTTACACCAGTCAAGGACTTTCTTTTTCAGCTTCCCATGCTCTGCCAGGTGCACAAGAAGCTGGGAGAGGGCACAGCCCAAGATAGTTGATCTAAATTGACCAAAGGGCTATTCCATACCATATGACGTCATGCTCAGTATATAAACAGAGGGGAGTTAGCCGGGGGGCAGCGATCGCTGCTCGGGGACTGGCTGGGTGTCGGTCGGTGGGTGGTGAGCGGTTGCATCACTTGTTTTCTTTTCCCTGGGTTTTGTTTGTCTCTCTCGTTTTCATTACAATTATTATTATTATTATTATAATTATTATTATTATTACTATTATTATTATTATTATTATTTTATTTCAATTATTAAACTGTTCTTATCTCAACCCGTGGGTTTTCTTACTCTTGCCCTTCCGATTCTCTCCCCCATCCCACCGTGGGGGGGAGGGGTGAGCGAGTGGCTGCGTGGTGCTTAGCTGCCGACTGGGGCTAAACCACGACACTTACACTGTGACTGGCAGTCTTTAACAGCAGGAACGGCAAAGGCAGAGCTTATCCTGCTTTGGGACAGGGAGCGTCTCCCACCCCTCTGCTTCCGTGAGAGCATGAGAGGAGAGAGAGGCAGAGTTAATCTCACCCAGCCGTAGCTGCCTACAACTCAAGTGCCTGGCTAGGTCAATGGAGACAAGCAAGCCCCTTCAAAGGGCAATTCGTGCTATCTTAAGTGTCTGACATAGGCTATCTAAGATGGAAAATCACTGTCTGGGGAGTCCCCTTCTATCCACCGACAAGAAAGCTGCTAGCTAACCATCACAGCCTAGGCACCCAACTCTTAGATGTCTGCGACTGGGTGCAGTGAACCTCAAGGTGATTTAATCTCTGCACACAACGCATGGGCAGCAAATGTTTCAGCACCACTCAAGTTGCCTCTTAGTCGCACTGGAAACAGGACAATTTGGGTTAGGTCCACTGCTGACAGGGAACGATCAAGGACTTAACCTAGTTGAAGGTTGTCATTTGCAGTGGGTGAACATGGTAAAATCAGCCCCTAGGACCTGAGGATTTTGAACCCTGCATGTGATGGGAAGAAACTGGCATCGTATGTGCAAGTTTGCAGCTCATCCATCTTATTTTTGCCTGGACCTGAGTAGCTGTGAGGGGTCTGAACCCTGTAGTTAGCACTGCTTCAGAGCTTCCGCTCTGAACGTCTCACTGCTCTGCATTTGCACCCTTTTCTACTTGGAAGTTTGAGGCAAGTGATTTTTTATCAAAAAAACCTAGGGAAAACAGTCTGTTGGTGGTAAAACACACTAGAAAGCACTATGATCCAAGAAAATGAAGGATTTTATTCCTTCATGCAATTTCAAATAAAGACAGTTGCTTGGCTGTAAGAAATGCATTAAGACATGAGAAGTTTCCTTTCCCCCTTTCTTGTATATGTGGGGAACCCCAGAGGCACTCACTTTTATTAGCTGAGTAATTTCCTGGATCTGGCTGTGCACTGCGAACACAGAGCGACCTGGTTTGTGAGCAAGACGAGGAGCTAGCTTGAGTTGGAGGCTTATCATTTCCTGCCCTGCTGTGGTTTGCAAGCACTCAGAAAAAGCATCGCTCCCCCCCACCAAGTTGTGAGGGCCCCAAAAAGTGCTTTCTGAGCACAGTACTAATCTTCGAGCTACTCAAAACAAAACAACCCCCCTCCCTGACCAAATTTGGCACAAACATCCATTATAGTGAAACACTGTTATCCTGCCTGTCCCCAAAACCACAAGGACAGCTGGCTCATGTCAGGCTCACCTCTCTCCCCCCAGACCCTGTGTGGCTCTGCCCTAGGGTGCACGGGGGTGGCCCCCCGCTTTCCCTCCTTCTTGTCGCTGTTGCTTCAGTGATACAAACCAGTGAGGTTTCAGGCGTGGAGCTGTGCCCCTGCCACCTCCCAGCCTGGGCTCATCCTCTGCCGTGGGGCAGACCTCTTGCTGCTGCCCTGCAGACCCTAAACGAAGGGCTTACTAACCTTCTCTGAAATTGCATTTCTTTGTCTCTGAAAACGAGCGTGTTATTTACCCGACAGGTTATTCTTCACATTTCTAAAGCGTGCTTCACATGAGCCAAAGGTAAAAACAAAACTCCTGGTACCTGACACTAATGCCTATAATGCAGCTACCCTTGTGCATGACAAACCATGGGCCTGAGCCGGCGGATCTGAAGGCAACACCAGCGCAGGGCTGGTCCCATACACAAGTACCAGACGTCTGTGCGTGTGGAGGTGCACCCGCGTGCTACATGTGTGCACATTCCCAAGCGTGCGTGTGTGTCTCGGTGTCAGAGCAGCAAACGAAGTTGACTCTTGGCACAAGACAGCTGACAGCACATCGTATTTTGGGAACAGATCATGCAGACTTGAATTTGATCAGAATCACCCATTTTCTGCAGTGTTCATAATGGTTTATGACAAATAAGAAGATGAAGAGATACCTCAGGGAAAAAAAAATATGGCTTTAGCAGCTAGATAGGGAGCAATTACCTGTAACTTGTGTCTATTTTGTAAGAGGCTGCTGCCAGTTCTGTCACAGTCATGAAGTTAGGAATTAGTCTGCTTGCTTCCCACTTGGTCCATTCAAACAGTCCTGGTTCCACCCTGATTTTGACTTTTTGATCTAATTTAAGCCCTGCAAGAACAAGAAACACTTATTAAGAAGAGAAAGGTACAGTCGAAGTGTTACATTCGTGCTGTACATTCTACCTTGTTCACTGTAATGTTTTCATTAATGAAAAAGAATTACTTATTGCCGAACAAAAGACGATCACGTTGATTAAATGAAGCAAATATATTCTTGTCTGACTAATGTTAAGGCAGTACAAATTCTTACATCATCATCATCATCATCATCATCATCATCATCATCATTATTATTATTATTATTATTATTATTATTATTATTTCTGGAGCTCTCTTGTGATGATCTGCAAGGTACAGGAGAGAATAGAAGAAAAGATCTCAGTAATGTTGCAATCTGAATAAACTTTAGACAGGAAACGTTTTTAACATTTTTATATAGCATTTCGCTTAGTGGTCCTTGGTGGGGCAGTAAATTGTCCTGCAGTGTTAGAAATGGAATTATTTTGTCAAAAGACACATTATTTTATTGGTTATTCTTGAGATGTTACTGAGTGGCACTAGTTCCCAGAAGAAATGCACTCCCATCGTAATCCTGATCTAAACACGACAATGAACTGTGAACCTCTGACAGACCTGTCGGGGGGACAGGAGAGGAAAAAGGAAGAGAGGAAGAGGGAGGGGGAGAAGGAGAAGGAAAGAGGTTCTGCGATATGAAGGAATTAAAATAGTTTGGCTTGCAAAGGCAAATGCTTTCAGAAGAAATCTGTCTTCCCTGATTCACGTACATGGGGAGGTTTAGATTAGATATTAGGAAAAACTTCTTCACGGAAAGGGTTGTCAAGTATTGGAACAGGCTGCCCAGGGAAGTGGTCGAGTCCCCATCCCTGGAGGTATTTAAAAGCCGGGCAGACGAGGCGCTTAGGGGCATGGTTTAGTAGTGGACAGGTACGGTTGGACTCAATGATCTTAAAGGTCTTTTCCAACCAAATGATTCTGTGATTCTATGTCCTTTAGAGCACTGGAAACATTTGCTTTTTGGCTCAGAATGTTTTCTGGAAGAGGTGGCAGTGGTGATTTGATGAGCACCTACTAATGTTGAATTCAACCTGATGTGAAATGCCTCTGTTTCATATAACATTAGATTCTGTTTTAACTAGCGAGGACTAGAGCTAATGGGATAGTGCCCTCCAGACCATACACATGGCAGCAGGTTTATTACTGCCTATGTTACCAGCTAGACAAAAGCACCTTGTCTTCCCCGATGAAATATAACAACAAATAACCCCAAAGTCATACATCTTCTTAATTACTTGTCTCAGAGACTTCACAGAAGTTTGACGAAGACGTTTTCACCACGGCAAAAGCACCTGGCTGTTTTTGCTGCCTTACCCTGCAGTACGTGTTGAGCTGTCTGTATACAGCAGAGTGCGGGTGACGAGTACACGTAGCTGACTGTCACCTCCTGGTCCAGCAGAGCTTCTCCTGGAGGGAACAGCAAAGTGACTTGCTCTTTTACAAATTGTGACAGATGAGAAACTACTACAATATACTTTCTGCAAAAATCGGCTTGGAGCTTTTCAGTTTCATTGACGTGGGATACATTGACAGTCTATTTCTATTAATTTTTTCACGCTGTCAGCTGACTGAGCTCACTAAAAAGCTCATTCTGGTGGCAAGAGCAAGTTTAAAATGCATGTTGGAAAGATAATTACAGAAGATTCACTTCAAATCTGCAAACAGCAGTTAGGCATTTGGCTGTCTCCATATATCTGGATCATCAGAGACAAGCATTTGCACCAGACTTGCATTGTCGCAGTCAGGCGCACTTGCTCAGGGAGCAGAAACAACTTCATCTGGCGAGTGAATTGAGTCAGACTAACCCATACCACCCAGCCGTCAGGTACCTGTGATGAGGTGACCACACTCTGCTGACCATGAAGCTGCCTCCTCTGGCCAGCCCCTTCACTCCTCACTGCCCATCCAGTGACAACTGCGTAAGACATTCGTCCCTTGCAGACAAGCAGCGGGGCACAGGTAGTGTTGCAGCTTCTTTCTTTTAACTTTCTGTGCCAGAAACTGGCAGAATGGGTCTCAAAGATGAGCAACCAGCCCCACTCTCTATTTTACTATTTAACACGCTCTTGCAGTAGTTGCCCATAGAGAAGCATTACCACAATGAGTGCTGCTAGGAAGTTTTTCTACTGCAAAGCCAGTATGAGCTTTTTGCAAATGATGAAAGCCTGCTTCCCAAACCCTTACATTTTCAGTAGGATATTATCCAGCTTACCTATAAGCCTTGACTGGAAAATACCACAGCAAGATAAAGGAGGATCGTACTGAAAGTGCTTCATGCTGTCTTTCCGCTTCGGCAGGGTGGAAGGGAAGTTCAGATCTGCTCTGTAGTATTTTCCTGAAACGAGGTGGGACATTTTGCCATGGCACAAGGGAGGCAGCAGCTGAACACATGGGTGGCATTTTGTTATAATGGCTTTGTTTCTTCTGAATGGTTGGATGGCTGGTTCTGAAAACTCAGCCCAGAGTGACATCTCAACTGGCAAATGAAACAGGTCGAGGCCCCTTCTCTGGCCACGAGGGCAAGTGATAAAGCAGGGCATCTGCTCAAGGAGCGTGTCTCTCTTCCCTCCACCTCAAAAACTCATGCTGTCTGTTCACTGGGGACGGACTATGGTCTGTGCTCTCCCCAAACCTCGCCTGGAAACCATGTGGGTGAGGAGGAGCTGCCATCAGCTGCGACCACACCAAGGAGACAGCTGATAGCTAAGCAGTTTGGGGGATCATGGGGCAGTGCCTGAACTCAGATGCCTACAGGATTATTTTAGTACTACAGACATAGTCAGGGTCTCACTGATGAAAAAACCCCAGTGACTGCTATTACCTTAAAGAGATCACGTTTTAAGGTCACAACACTGACTTGGGAAATCACTTGTCCTAACAAAACAGCACCTCTTCTGCAAGCTCTAAAGGAGCAAATCGGGGGGAGGAGAGAGAGGATAGGAAATCATGAGAATTCGGGTTTGTGGGGCTCAAATGAAACAAAAATCCACTCCATATCGATATTCATTTACCATTGCCAAAATGACAAAAAGCAACATTTCCACTGAAGAAAAATGAAACCAATGAATTGATTGTGCAGCCAGAAGGTACCACCTTTATTATCTAGTGTGACTTTTGCACACTTAATATAGGAGATCTCCAGCATAACAAAGGAGACTTTCAGCATAAAGCTCTCCCTTCTGAACTCCCACCTTCTTGTTCCTCTCCTTCCTCCCGACACATATTTCCCTGTTCTGGGTCTGTTTTCTTCACCTCAAAACATCATTTTTTTGAGAGAAAGGGCCAAGAAATTCAGCTTTTAATTTAAGTCAGTGCTGACATCTCATTTCTACCATGGTTTGCTCTTGGTCTTCTTCCCCAGGTTTGACTAGTGATGTACTGTGACTCTGATCAACAGACCATGATTCTGACTCAAGCACGGAAAGGTGGAGGGGTCTGACAACCACCACCTTGCATAACGAGTGGTAGAGATCTTGTTTTGAGTGAGTGAAATGCACATCCATGAGTATCACAAGAGCTTTGCTTGTTCTACAGAGTTTGTCCAACATAAACATGAAGGGCTTCAGGACATTATGAAATACTGGTTACCTGCAGCTCAAAGCAATGCTGTACCTGATTTGCTATGTTACTCACTTTGTGTCAGTGTTTACATTTACACATAGGAGACTGAATCTCTTGTACCCATTACTGGGGTTAATTGATTTTGGTTCTGGTTTGCTAAGATCCTTCTGTTATCTTACTCACCATCTGCAGTCAAGCACTGTTGAAGCCAAGATTTGCCAAAGACCTGATCAACTCTTTCCCCGTGGTGCATCACCAGCACACCTCTTCGCAGGGTGGCATTCTGAGACAGCTGTGCAAAAAGGGTTTTTCATTACAATATTATATATAACCTGCATGGAAAGTCTGGATTCCTGGATGCTGCCTGATGGAGGAAGGAATAGCAGACCTGTCCTGGGAGGTTTATAATAAGCACAGAGGGGGAGAGAAGGGAGCTGCTATAATAGACGCATATCTTTAGGACGATAGTGACCCGGACTGGCTCTCCACTGAAGACAAATGACAGACATCCCTGACCTTCACGGGCTACAGATTAGGTTTTAACTCTGTGTTTAGACTAGTGAAAGGTAGTGCTGATAACAGATCTTCTAATTCCAGTGTGGGAAGGAATTATATTTTTAATATATATCACATGGTTGGTATAAACAAAAGAGAGAAACTAGCTAAGATTTAAGTGGTAATGCTCTTTTCTACACCAGGACTAACACCAAGCTTGTCCTTCTTTTCCTAATGAAAACACTACTTTTGCACTTCTCATAACTGTGTGGTCAAGTCAACAGTGAACCCAGATCTCCTCTGAGACCACTTTTTTACTCAGACTGCACGGAATTACAAATAAGTTCTAAGTAGTTTGGGGTTAGTATACAATGCACGTTAAATACAGATGAAAAGATAAGGAGGAACAGGTTAAAGGCTTTAAAACTTTTCAGCAGTAACCCACCACAGCGTTACTGCTGCACACCGAGGTTAGCGATGTGTATCTTCAGCAGCAGAGAAGGGAATTCTTAAGAAGTGGTATGAGATTTATATTCATGTATTCTGCTAAACACTATTGCATTTCTGCCATGAAACATGAATCAACCACCACAAGATCAGAGTTTAAAACTAAGGTTTTGTGGTCTTGCTCTTCTGCTTAAGAGGAACCCAGAGGCTGGGGAAACTCCTAGACTGGAGACGTGCACATCTGCAAAATGTGCTCCTCAGGCCAAGCAGTGGTTCTGCCACAGATCAATGCTAGATAAGAGAGGCCAAGAGCAATCAAGAGCCAGTGGAAGGATGTGTGACTTGTGCAGAAGTTTCTGTCTTACAGTCGTACACGCAGTGTCCTGGGAGGCCCCAGGATGGAAGTTCCCTCAAGGCGCCCTCACGTTTCTTTGATCTTAACACAAATGAACCTGGGGTTACCCCCCAGCACAGCGAGAAGGGAGGCCATGGGGCCAGCAAGCCCAAAGGGGTTTCTGCAGCATGTCAGTGTGCCGGAAAGGACCGTCTTGGCATCCCTGACAGTCAGAGCCAATAAGGCAGTGCAGGTACAAATGTGCTGTAGGTGAAAAAACAGGAGTCCTTATTTGTTTTGCTCTTCCTACAAGAAGACCACTGGAAAACTTGCGAAAAAATTTATATGTGTTGATTTTGAAACTGGGACAAAAATGTAATCCCATCAGTGTTGCTAACCTTTCCAGGTAGCTGTTCTCTTGCTGCAGTTCTATGCAGTTATTTGCATTAGCTATGTATCTGAAAACACAAAAGAAGATGAAACATTTAAATGTGCTAAGATGTGGGACCACGTAAACCACCAAGGTGACATCCACAGAATCTGAACATAAAAGTAACAATGAACTATGAGCCTAATTCTGCTCTAGTTACTCTGCTATGAACCCATTTGAAAGTCAGGGGAAGTTGTGCCTGCGACTCACTTGCCAGACTTGCCACCATACCTCTGCACAGCCTCCCTAGTAAGGCTGTGCACAGAGAAACCTGAGCAGAGAACTCCTATGTTGTGCTATTATGACAGAAACGAAATGAGGTTCATGAAAGAAGGCAAGAGATACATCATATACGTTGCAAAATATTTATGAGATATTATACCATACAGTATGAATGTATGAGTGCGTGTGTGTATGTACATATATATATATGTGCATTATAACATAACGCAAAAATGCGAGGGAGAAAAAGGAAGATATTATTACATTTACTAAATGCTTTTAATTAATAATATATCTGCACATGTGCTTGGCAAAGATAAGAAATGGAAGAAAACTATTACCTGAAGAGAAAGTACATTGGTTACGCTCCTTGACATACTGGGATTATGGACTTCTCCATTCAGCTTTACATTAGGTTCATTTTCAGTTTGGGTGAAGAATCCTGAAGCTGTTACAAAAATATATTCCCTGTAGAAAAAGCAGAAGCAACACACACATAGAACGTATGGGCGCACACACAAATAGAAGGGAGTCATGATCTTGTCCACAGACACGTGTAAGTCAGGTTTCATACTCCATTCAAGCTTTTTTGCACACTTGCAATCCACTTCATAACTTTGTTCTGGATTTGGAATCTGCCCAGTAAAAATGAGGCTAAAATAATATGAACTGATGGTATATATTGGGTGTAACCCTGCTAAAGCGTGATGTTCAAACAGGAAACACTACCTGGTTGCCTCCTATCTGTCTCTAAGGACTCAGCAAGAAGTGCACCTACACCTCCCTGCTTACAAAAATCAGCTCTAATCTACAAGTAGCATCAGCCGCACTGTCAGCTGCAGAGCAAAGCGCAGGAAGCCAGACAGATGCCTGCTGATACAGGGTAAATCAACACGACGAGGTGGGCTCAAGGTGGTGGAGTAATCTTTGCCTGGTTTCACTTCAAGTTAACTTTGCAAGCTCTTGAAATGAGAGAAAAGAAGAAAGAAGAAAGCAGTGAGCCAGGCTGAAGGCTCAGCCTGCCCGGCAGAACGTGGTCTTTTAAAATTCATTAGGATGCCCAGGTTGTTCAAGAGCAAACAGGGGACATCCCTTGAGCAGCTGAACTAATGAACTCTGGGTGTCTGTGGGTGTGTGTCCTATGTCTTTTCTTCCAGAAATCTCAACATCCCACCCAGACCCTCAGAACCCCGCTCTCCTCTGCCCACACCACCTCCAGCTCCTGCCTGGCAGCTCACAGCTCACGGCGAGGAGGAACGCTGCCACGGCTCCCCAGCAGAAAAAGCAGCTGACATAAAGCAACACGAATGAAAACCCCAACTTACCTGTGCTTAACCCACGTGTCTGACTCGTTGGCCCTCTCAGTATAGTTTTCAGGAAGAAAACCCCTGCAGCCGGTCCGATGAGAGGTCCCGATCACCCAGCCTTCGCTCACGTCAGACTGCTGCGTTGGGTCAACGTAGATGAAGTCCCCGGTGTTGATCATGAGTTCATCAATGTTCTGGGGCTTGTACTGGAAGAGGGCCCTCAGCGCCTGGGGGGAACATGCAGCAGGGTCAGGCTGCTGCCCGGAGCCCGCTGCTGCACGTGCTGCAGCAGTTCAGGGGATGCTTATTCAACTCTCTACTGGACGCAGTGACCAGTACTATTTTCTACTCTGCGACATGCTCTTTAATGGCACTTCAGCAGAGGAAAAGGAAGAAACTACCGCATTTGCAGTATGTGTAAAAAATAGGCACTAGGTTTTCATAAAAATACTTTTTTTCTGTAACTAGTGCAGACTTATTTGAAAGCAAACATAGCAAAAGTGTTATCAGCTATTTTGGGTGATTACTTGCAGCTCTTCTGAGTGTGACCAAAATCCAGTATGAGACTTGTGACAAAGCGATATACTGATCTGACTAAAAAAATGTTGATCATTCCATAATTTAAGTTTGGAAATAAGAACTGGAAAAACGTTGACTGATTTTAATTAAGAGTCTGTTAAGCAGAAAATCGTCAGCGAAAACTATGCCCTGCTCACTGATATTTAACCTGTGCAGTTTTCATCATGGCTGGAACAATCAAGAAAACTAGCTTTGCTGAATGGAATTTTACTGCAAGGCTGTGATCTGACAAATCCTAGCAAATACTCAAGGATCATCATTTCCTGTCTCTTTTATTTTCTCATGTCATGCTAAGATTAGTTTTTTCTGCTGGAGTTTGGAATTAGACCTTGCTGACACGCAGATCAAGCAGCCTACCATAAGAGTATCTTCTACTGATTCATGAGTACAGTTTTTCAACCCAAAGAGGTACTTGAAACAACCATGCTTTTTGAAGCACTGTACTGTGCATGCGCTGATTTTCTTCATGAAAAAAAAAAGGCAAGATGACTGTAGCAAAGAGTCTGACTGCGGGCTCAGGAAATTAAATAATCTGATGACAGTACCTGGTAATGCACAAAACGCATGTCCCGTGAGTAGAGAGCAGCTACCCACTGGCAGGTCTCCCCTGGGTTAATGCATTTGGCCAATTGTTCCAAAGTCTTCTGATGGTGAGGATAAAACTTGTGAGCCAAGGTAAGGTGGAGCTGCTTTAGGCAGGGCTTCACATGGCAATCTAGGAATGAAACAATCGCATCACAACATAGAAGCGAAGGTCATTTAAAGCTCTTCCTCTTGATTTATCCTACATGCTTTACATGATGCAGGAAATATCATAGTAATTAGTAGTAGAGTAGATCATAGTTTTGCTGAATAATGGTTTTGCAGAATGTCATGGTTTTAATCATGCCAAAGTAATTCACAAATGTGGACTGGATTTGCTCCCTGGCTTCAGCTGGGAGAAAAAAATGAACGGGGCTTGAATTCCTCTCCCAGTCTGAGATCTATTGAACTTGTTTCTCCAAGATGAAGCTATGCTGGGGCTGTGTCCCTTCAGTCTCCACTGGTGATGCAGTTTCCCTTGGATATCACTGGAGTGGGGATTACGACCTATTCCTCAGGGATGCAATCGGGCCATCAGGCCATTGCACCATGCGGATGGAGGTCTAGGAATAAGGAATATTATATCCCTGCCCATCTTGGATACCTCAATCAATGGCCTATCAAGTCACTCGGCCAACCATTTCAGCTTCTAGACAAAAGCATTTTGTCTTCAAAGTCTAAAATGTGCTCCCCTAGCCACGCTGTTTTCAAATCTGTAGGAGGAAAGGGTGCTTGCTGGCAATAAAACATCAGCTAAGCTCCGCCAGAGACACAGGAGATGTTTTCAGTACCATCCTAAGCATTTGTGCTACGACTCACCCATTTTCCCTCCGATGTTGGTCCTACCTGCCAGGGCTGAAGCCTCTGATGAGAATGCGACAGCAAACTCTTTGAGGATATTTGCATGGCTGTCACCAATGAAGAAGCCAAGGTAGCTGGTGGATGAGTGTAGTGACAGGGAAATGGATGGTGGAAAGTACTGTGAAAAGCTGTCACCAACTCTCTTTAAGGTGTCATACAATATTTCCACTTTCTGGTCTTCACACTGAAAGAAAACAGAGGAGAAGCAGGCTTTACCCACCAGCTCAACAGCTACTATCGTAGTAGTACCAGAAAACAGTGCGGGCACTAGACTTCCTGAGAAACACAACACACCTACGAACTTGCCTGAAATTCCTGGTATTAAAATCAGTAATATTGGGCAGTTTGATCAGCACAGTATCCTGGTGCTATAATAGGAGATGGAGCCTTCTACCAGGAGGTGTATCTACCCTGGGTAGGAAAGAGCCAAAAGATTTTACCATCTGACAGATGTCTGGTAACCTGCCTGAAATGGGGCAGGGATCATTATTTCCCTCTTCGATTCTAAGTAAGAATTTTTGTTATTATTACCCTACAGTCCTTTGCTGAAATTGCTCCTGCTAAAACTTCAAGATCTCAGATGCTGAGCAACATACCTAGCAAAATTCATAAGGCATCTTTGTCATTATGATCCTTAATGCTCTAACCACAGCAAATTAAAGGATTGTACAGAGCCATGCTTCCACAAAAAAGTGGCAATTAAGCAATTTAAGAAGTGAAGAGACAAAGATGGAATTTGTGCTGTCCAGCCAAAGACAGGAACGTTAACGATGCTCCATTCCTGTGCTGCTTTATTCCCCTCCGCAGAGCTATTTGCTCCATTTAGCCTTTACACTGGGTCAAGCTGCTGAAGGGGAAGAGCAGAAGAGAAGAAAGGAGCTCCTCCTGCTTAGACCGTCTTTCTCTCTCGAGCATTTCTCAGGCCAAAGGGAGGAGGGATGCACCAAGAGGGCACCGGGCAGACTGGGCTGTGGGTAGACAGGGGCAGGAGGGATCCTGCACCAGGGCAGGTGCCGTGCAGCAGGCTCCTCTGGGGCCGACAAGTCCACGAGCTGCAAAAGACGTGGGGAGTCAGGAAACAGGAGAGGGCTGGGTCGGGAGAAGGAGGTGGGAGCCAGGTCAGTGAGTCTCGCTTTCCGCCTCTGAGGTGCCCACGTCAGCTCTTGCTGGCAGCCAAGGAGCGGAGAACAGCACCGGAGGGTGCATTTGTCCCTAGAGATATGCTACCTGAAAAGGGGCTGAGATGCGCAAGGTGAGGGTTGCAATTTGGTTGCCTCTTCCAGGGGCAGGCCTTTACACTTGGCACCTTTCAGGAGTGTGGCATTCATTATTAAAGATTTTTGTTCTATATAGTTGTGATTAATGGCCACACGGTACCGTTCAGTATTCTGCAACAAAATGCTCTTATTTTCACTGTCTATACTTAGTGGCATGGTTTAGCATAAAAGTATGATTAACAGAATAATTTTTGTCCAGCTGCTCTAGCTGATGTCTGTTTCAGCGCATCTCAGCTGCAGCTGATGTTCATGTGCTGCACCATCAACATGCGAAAACTGGATTCCAGGTGGCTCCAGAGTTTTTCCAGACCAGTGACTCTTTGCTGGTCTTTGCTGATACTGGCACATTCACCTAGGCAGGAGAAGCAGCTCTGCTGGGAAGTTCCCTAGCGGGTTACCCAGCATTCAGAAGGCCACCTGGGAGGTCAGTAATGTCTTAGAACCAGAAAACAGCCCACCAGGAGTCCAGTTCAGGAGCCTAACTTCCATGTTAAATTATTGACAAGTGACTCAATTGCACTGCCGGACTCCAGTCTGGCTCCCCTTGCTCTCTCCATCTCTGTGCATTCTGGTTCTCTCTTTTTCACAACATCCAAGCTTCAATAGAAAGGGTAAAGACTGGGACACGCCACTGTAGCAATGACCTTCTGGCTGGGGCTCTCTGGGAAGGCAGGGGTTTCCCTGAGATTCCCATAGGCATAATACCGAAGTTGTCTACATCCCATGATAACGCTGTCACCGCTGCACAGTTGTCTGAAGGCATCCAGTGATGTCCTGGCCAGGAAGGTTTAACATCCTAGATGGATGTAGCAATGGCCACGGTCTCCAAAGCCTGCTGACAGCTGCATGTGGGGAGATGTGCTTCCTGCTGGCAGGTCCACGTGCAGCTTGGACTACACAAGATTGCTCTAGATGGATGCTAGACATGTGTCACCCAGCTACCCTGAAGCATCCCACTGGTCCCAGCACCCAATTTTTAGGTACGCTGAGGCCTGAGGTGGGTAGCTAAAGTGGGCAGTGGGAAGAAAGCCCCCGGTGCCTACACAGGGGCTGAACACTCAAATATTAAGCAAGCACGTCTGGACCTGGGTCATGTCAGTTTGATCACCAAGGAGAAGTTCTGGTGTAAGACAATGGCAGGTGGCCCAGTTTCACCAGTAGCTGATATTTGACCCTTGCACGTCTTTTGTGTCTTACCGTGAAGAAATCGCAGAGAGTGATGTGTGGAAAAATCTCATGGGCTCTGTTTTTCCCGCACTGGCGCTTGCTCTCCTTCCAAAATTCTTGCAGGTGGTTATGCAAACGTCCAGTGGGACACAAGTAAAG
The DNA here is from genome assembly GCA_013401315.1 of Balaeniceps rex. Lineage (NCBI taxonomy): Eukaryota > Metazoa > Chordata > Aves > Pelecaniformes > Balaenicipitidae > Balaeniceps > Balaeniceps rex. The sequence continues at coordinate 85,071 of VYZW01001885.1, read as the reverse complement.
AGCGTACTCCTGAGGGATTGGGTCATCCAAAGAGGGATCATTGCAGTGGGAGTGCAACCTGAAATCAAGAGCATATCACAGAGTAAATGTGTGCACCACTTACTCTTGTTTCCTGTGATTGAAGGCATCCATAGTAGAGACCAGAAAAAGGAAATACAAGGCTGTTATTTTCTTACAAATGAAAATCTAAAATAAAAGCTCCTTACAAATTTTCTTTCTGAAGTACTAACTAATGGAGAATGTTTTTTTTTTCTGCTTATTTTTTGTGTACTCTACATTTTATTATGTGCCTTCACTTCTTTCAATGTCTGAAAATGAAAGACAACAAAAAAGATTGTTTTAGGGGTTTTTTTGGTTATTTTCCCCCTTTTTTCATGACTGGAAACAGAGGACTGGAAGAGGAAAAAGAAGCAATGTATATAAAATGTTGAAGAATGACAAAATGAAAACTAACTGAAGATTAAAAAAAATACTCAAAAAGAGCTAACCTTTTTATTCAGCCCTAATAAAGGCAAACAAGACAAATCAGAAAATGCACAAGTGAACATCAGAAACTCTTATCCCATGTGATGATATCCTTCACCTTGTTCTTCACATGCTGTATGTTTGACTTAACAGCTTTTGGATTGGGAGTGATTGCTGGAAAGCGTGGTAGCATTCCTGACAAAAAATTATTTGGGAATAACATGCCATTCTTAAGTGTCTCCTCCGGCTTTTCACAAAAAAAAGAAAAAAAAAGAAAAAAAAAAAGAAAAAAAAAAGAAAAAAAAAGAAAAAAAAAAAAAAAAAAAAAAAAAAAAAAAAAGAAAAAAAAAGAAAAAAAAAGAAAAAAAGAGAAAAAAAAGAAAAAAAGAGAAAAAAGCAATCAAATCAAACAAAAAAAAAAAAGGCACAACAAAATCCAGAAGAAAGTGCAAGGAAAGACTGGATTTAATTTGAAGGTGGATTAAAGCAAAAAAATCAGTTATCAGCATATGAATAACATATGAATACCCTGTGAGAGTCTTGGTACAGAGGAAAAAACTTTGTAGGGATCAAGACTAACAAGTGATTTTGACTCTAATGATACCTACCTCTGACCATCAGCCTTTTTGTAGTGAGCCTCTCTCAAGGGAAGAAGACAGGCTGTCTGCCTTCAGCCGTGGCCATTTAACTCCACGTTGTTACTGCACCTGTTTGTAGCTGCAACCATGGGTTTACAGATATTTTCCCTGTTTCCTTCCTCCTTTGCTTCGGGATGGAGAGCCGAGGTTTCCCCCAGGGGCCCTGTGCCTGTTGCCCACGAGCGCACACCACGAGGCGTGAGTGCTGTGCCAAGGCAGGGAGGACATTTACCCCATGGGTGTCTCTAAGCACCTTCCCGGACGTGCCCTGGTGTGTGCCCGCAATCCTGGCTTGGAGCCTGGGAACCCCTCACAGAGGCAGTGAGCAGACCTCGGTGGCCACGGCCATAAATAAGCAAGAGGCTTAAAAGTGAGGAGAAGTGTCTGCCCAGAGCAGCCGGTCCCATGAATTGACTAACATCACTGTGGTAAAAGTAGCTGCTTCTGCCCAAGACTGCCCTTTCCTCTCCAGCTTTTTTGATTTACCCTGGACCTTCTGCAAATAACCTCGCTTCCCAGAATAAGTACAAACGTAATTATTTCTTTCTCTGCATGAACTAAAATGAAAAAAAAACCAACTCAGATGCAGGGGTTTTTATGGCAGCTAACTTCAAATTCAGTGACAGAATCAACACATGAACAAGGATTTTTAGCCAGGTTTAATGTGAAAACACTCCTTAGAAATCACAGGTACTTACCATTTTGCAGCATCTTCTATTGTCTTTTGTCCAGTAGCAGCCAAGGCTTTTTGTCTAGAAAAAAACCAAAATGGATTCATCAGAATAACAGAAAGAAAACTCCTAGAAAGTAAAGAATGGACATGCTGTGGTCACCAAGTCTGTTTTCCAGCACAGACAGCTACGTTATTCCTGGCAAATATTAATATTCCTGAAGCCGTCCAGATAGTTTTTCCCACTGCAAGTCTTTAATTCCTTGAAGACTGGTAACCTCCCCTCCCCACAGGACATCCTCCTTTGTGTTCTGGAGGTGTTTTCTTAGCACCCCTACTGACTGTATGGATTTCCTTAGGATTGGGTAAACCATCCATCCACAGACTGTAAGAGCAGGGTTTGCTCGGTTCATAGGATAATGTTCTGGTTCAAGATGCCAGGCCCAAGCCCATACATATAAAAAAAGCAAAACATACTTATATTGGGGTTTGAAAATCTGGATTGAGGACCTCCCATAGTCCAGCAAAGACCCAGATCTAAGCCACCAGTTCAGTCCAAGATGAGGGGCAATGTCTCACATTTCTCTCCATTAATGCAAGTGACACTCTACGGGATCGGATTTGAGTCGCATTTATTTTCTCGCTAGAGCTTTCAAAATGCCAACTGTGTGCTTCATATGAACAAGTCTTTGTGACTAAATGCTAGGTGACGGGTGAGGGATTCCAATGTTTAAGTAGCACCTGCACCCATGAACCCCATTTCCAGCCCTGTAACCCACCTACAAACTTCTCAGAGGAGACATGAAGGGGAAGTAGAGACAGTGGACATGGAGGATGCTAAATTACTTGGCATCTGCTCATCTCTTTCCTTCTCTCTTGAGGCCATCCTTTCTGGCCACTGTTACCTGAGGGCATTGATTCATTTAGTCTCTTCACATTTTTATCCTCCATCCATCCCTGTGACTCCTGACCACGCACAGGCAGTGCAATGAGTGCATTAAACAGCAGGACTCAGGTTTGTCCTTGGTGCTTCCTCCTCACCTTCTGTCTTCTCTCTAGTGCAAAAACTACGCATGGGTGTGTCAAAAACATTTAAATGTACTTATGTGTATGTGCAGCCATGCCTGGCTCTTTAGTGGGGGATCAACGTGGATGAGGGCTAACACGAATCTTTCCACTCAAGCTTTACCTTCTACCTTTCTTCTCCTTTACTTCGCCAAGTAAATCAACTACCATGGCCAAATCAATGCAAAACCATGAGCTAGCTGGTCTAAAACTAGCCTGTGTCCTCTGTGACTGAATACTGCACATTTTCTTTCCACGCCTCTGCTGGGTCACCTTCTCCATCACATCAAACATAAGCAACCTGTGGTTTTGTCGTTCTTCCCATGCAGCCCTTCCTGCCATATCCTGTTGAAATGTCAGTGCCTGCTGCTGCTCGGCCAATGATGCCAGACTTTGTCAACGACTTGCTACACCTCAAAGTGAGTGTTTCACTGCTTCATGCCATGCTGCTCCTCCCACTCGGAGAGAAACTCTGTGCAAACAGCCCTGAAGCCAAATGGAGCTTGACTTCAACTTTTCTTTACCATGGGGCCTGCAAAAACATAAATGTAGACAAGCGAGACCTGAGACCGCGGACTGTCATGCTGCTCAGTAATATCTCCTTGCTCCCTTGTGCTCCTCTCTGTGCCTGTTCCCACCTTTTGTCTCATCATAGACGTTGGTTGTAGGATGCTTTCTAGCAGGGTTTGTAGAGCCCTTAGCATCAGGAGAGCATTAGGCTGGGACTAGGCATCCTGTGCTTCCAGGATGAGCAATGAAGATTGAAAGATAATGCATAGAATAAATTCTGTATATACCAGTTCCTCGCAGATAGAGAGTAGGAATAAACCATTGAAAATCTGTATGAAAAATAGTGTCTTTACAGCGAGAATAAACTGTCTCTTCCCTAAAGCAGAAACTGCTGACACAGTTCAGTTCTGTGTAAGCACCAGGGAAGGCCCATTTTGTTGATCTGATGCTAGGCTTGATCCTCACATATTTGGTTTTTGTTCTTTGGGGAAATGTTGCTTTGGCATGCTGGTTCTACATTATGAAAGATATTGTAATATTTCCACCCAGCCTCGTTTTTCTCAGGCCAGGACATCTCAAAAGAACAACTTTTCCGTACTTTCATTTACGGTTCAATCCAGGAACTACAGAGACAGCTAAAAGGTTTTACAAGAAGGCAAGCAAAATTTTGAAGGTCTTGAAGTCAATAAAAGCAAATAAATTAAAAAATAAAGTGCCTTTGAACATTTTGTCATTTATGTCAATTTGCATAGCACTTCTGCCACTGCTTCTTGATTTTGACCTGGGAAGCATAAAGCCATCTCAGTAACAGCAGAAAGTGTTTCAAAGGGGATTTGAAGAACTCCACATAAGGGACAAAAAAATCCAAAACTAGGCATTACTTTGGGGTGGCCAAACTTACAGTATTACTAGAGAGATGATGAGCCAGGTTTCCAGCTGCACAGCTAAAATTCCACTGTGCATAACTGGGAACAAGGGACCCACAGTTTCCTTGTAAGCTGTACCTGTCGTGCCTAAAGTTGATCTGCTAAACACAGCTGTTCCTAAAAAAGCAACACAGCACTGACAAATGGAACCTTTTCAACTTGCTTAATTTTCAGTCAAAAGGGAGAGATATCACTCTCCTTTCTAAAATATTTTTATGAGGGTTTTTTTGACATTTAAATAAAAAGATCTATTTTTTTAAACAGTTTGAACAAAAGTGTCCATACTTGCCCTTCAGAAGTTGGAAAATCCTCCCCAAAACTTCCCTGTCCAACCAGAGTGATGTTTGGGGGAGGAGTGACCACCACGGTTTTTTTTTGTTAACTTGGTTAGCTGCCACCAGTTAACCTGTCATCCATTGGGGTTGCCAAGAATAGTGCCTCATTCTTTACTATTACATTTTCCAGGTAGGACATGCTTTTGGAACAAGATCCTGATTCAAAACAGGAAGAAAAATTGACAGACTTATGTGGCATCTTGTTAAGGGAAGCTTACTCTTTTGAAACAGTTGCCAGTGACAAAATCCAGCAAGAGATCTTTGTCAGGCCTGAAAAAAACTTTGGACAGCAGTTACATCCACATTTAACTCCCTTATAATAACAGTGATAAGCAGAAAAAATGAAAGAGGATATATCCCAAGAGCAACTATGGGCATGAATGTCTTAACTCATTGTGAAGCCTCTCAACCTGAAGATGTGGAAGGGCGTGTGTCTTCAGATATACACAGTATTTATAAAAACGGATACAGAGCAGGTTGGTTTTGCAATACGAGCAATACACACTGCTCTACAAGAAATTCAAAGCAAGACAGGTCTGATCCCTGTATAGGGACATCACCCCCAGGAAGCAGCACGCTCTCTTGATGAAAAAAGCAAGCTGCCTGCTGTCAGGGTCTTATGAGAAATACCTCTTATATCTTAAATACCTCTTACTGTGCAAAGGCAACCGAACACATTACTCACGCGATATGAGCGGGGAATCCTTTGGCGAGGAGAGACTCGAGGAGTACAGAGGTGGTTTTGCTCCTGTGCTTGTTGGACACCTTTGCGTACAGCTGTGTCTCAGCCACCGCCATCTCCTCCAATCTTCCCCTGACCGTGTGCCGAGTGCTGACAGAAACTGGGAGGTGGGAGGAGGGTGCGAGGGAGGGAGGGAGTAACAAAATGAGAGAGAGAGAAAGAGAAAGAGGCAGCTAAGATTAAAAAAACCCTCAAACCTCTTGTGATCTTTTCTGACAAAAGCTGACATCCTGTTTTCGTAGCATCTACATCTCTGAATTTTTGTTGTAGGGTGGCTAAAAAAGCAAAAGCTATCTGTAGGCTTTTCCCATCGGCCCCAGCAGAACAAGACTAGTAGTCCAAAGACAAACACAACAGTCAGGGTGGACCTGTGGAAGGGTCTGAGATGGGATCTTTTAGCCTTTCATTTTAAATTGTCTTCTGAAAGCCAAGAAATCCACCTGAGCTGCTACTGCAGCGTGGGGGAGGCAAGCAGGGATGTCCTGCAGCGTGTAAGAAGTTAGTCTGTAGGCCAAATTCTTTCCTTTTGGGCTCGATTTTCACATCCTTCTGTCCCTATCATACATGGCTCCTGCTTTGATCTTCTCAGCCAAAGGCGATGAGCCAGCCAACTGTGCAGGGTCAAAACCAATGTCCCATCTAGACATCGTGCCCTGAGGCTGGGCTTGGAGCAGCTCAGGGTGGCAGCAGGGAGAAGCCCGTTCTTTCCACTGGTGTCAGTCCCACCACAGGAGCCTTTGCAGAGCTGCACTGCCTGGTCCCTGGGGTTTCCAGCGTGGCCAGAGCAGGGGAAATGGTTGGAGACAATTTTCTCTGGCCTGGGCTGTCCTCACTGAAGGTACCACTGCTCCCTGGGGAGGACAGGACATCTCACCCCAGGGATGGAAAGGGTCACCTGAGCTGCTGGTCTCCTGAAAGGAGCCCTGACTTTCTCCCCCTTGGCTGAAGTTGCCCATGGGGCACCTGGCCAGTTTGGGCTGCTTCTCCAGCTGCTTGTCTCTGAAGCCCAGTGGGGAGAGCATGAGATCTCTGTGAGCAACTCAAGAAGTGCAGCTTTCTTTATACATCCTTGTCTGCTTTCTTTTTTTTTTTCTTATGTCGCCCTGTGTTTCCCATTTCCAGGGGAGGCTGCTGAAAGAGTGGCATAAGAGATGATGAAGAACTCTTGATTTCATGGCCTAGATGTCAATGGTTAACAGGATCATGATGTGGCGTCCTCTTCTTTGGAAGTCCCAGTTTCTGTCGTGGACAGCAAAGGGACTGAACAGCTTCCCTCATCACAGCCATGTCCCAGGGACATGGGTTTTGTCATGGAAAGCCTTCATTTCTTCCCTGGCCTCTCAGGACCCTTGTGTCACTTACACTGCCATGGCTTTTTGCTTCATCTCTCCTTCTTCTTCCATCCACCCTCCCCTCTGTCATCAATATCTCTTCTTAGTAAAAAAAACCAAGCAAAATTATTACTACTCTTGAGCATTTTATGAAGCTGAGCATACATTTAGTTTTCTAAATCCCAGAGTACAAATGAGTTGGTACTTCAGAAACATGAGATACTGCTTGCAAAGTATGTCCAAAAATATTGTGCAATATTTAATTATAAAAGTTATCCATAACTAAAGCATGGGTCTTTTTCAAAAGCCCTCTTTAAGTGTGCACTTTGCTGCAAGCGCACAGCAAAGGCTAAACCAAGTGAAGGAAGAGCAAGGTGAGCCGATGGGCCTTGTGTGCTGAAGAGACGAAGCACCTGGGGCTTCTGCCTTCTGCCACCCACAGCTGTCGGCAGACCCCTTGTCTCGGCTGCACGAGTTTTGATAAAAGATGAGCAAGCGTGAGCCTGTGCAGTTTGTGGCCCTCCTTTGCTGAGGGGTTACAGAAAGGTTCGCAAATACTACAACATTACCTGACACTCTTAGGCTAATTAAAAAGTGTGCTGAATTTTTATCTTCCCCTTTCCGTAGCCATGCCATCAGGGGCTACCCGATACCCCTCGCCAGGTTGAATTACACAGGCTGCTGCCGTAAGGCCCTATGCAGCAGATGACGGAACGGGCAGCCACGGGCGGCTCAGCAAAAACCTTTCCAGAGTGGACTGGCTTAGCAACCTCAGAATTTCCTTTTGGTTTCTTTTGATAATGAAGAAAGAAAACAGTTTTGCTTTTAACTATGACTTCTCAGGAAGAGGTGAGTGAAGCTTTGGGAGCATGTGATATCCTCTAGGTAAACGACACATCAGTGTTTAGCTTTCGTGTATTATGCTTCACAATGCTGTTTTGTTTCCTGAGAGACAACTTACGCACCAGTAAGAAGGCTTTTTTTTAATATTTAAAAATCACGCACAGCAAGCTGTCCTTTTCTCTGCCTTAAAGCCAGCAGATTCTATATAAAATTTAATTTACCGTCATTGATATGTACATGAAATTTTATCAAATTAAAGAGTAGAAACCTTATTGCAGTTGTTTGCTGAAAGTTGAAAAGATATTCCAGGTGACTTAAAGATATAGTGTCACAGACAAAACATGTATTCTTTGCCTAAAATGTGTCATTGTAAGCATTTTCTGGGACTGACTCTGAAAACACTTACACTGCTTTTACAGCTTACCAGCTCCACTGTCTTTAACAAACCTGGACCTATTTCACACCACTGTGAGTTCAAAAATCTGATTCCTTTTGCCAGTGACAGTGTGTGGAACCAGAGTCAGAAATTAGCATTTCAAATCTATTTACCCTGAATTCTAGTGTAGCCCATTTTAATTGTTTTTCACTGTGTAGAAAGAGATCAAAGGTTTTCTGGAGTAAAATTCAGTGGGCCCCTGCATGAGGATCCTGTCAGGTGCTGTGCAGGTGTCATGCTTTTTAGTCTTTCTCTTGTTTCCTATTGCAATTAAAGAGCAGGGGATGGATTCACACCCCCAGTGTGAGTTATTAAAAGTAGCTACGGTTCTTAGACAAATTTGAACAAAAATTAACTTCAGTAGTTCACTGGTAAATTAATTATAAGAACTCCTCTCATGAACATTAAGTACATAAATTAATGCACTACGTCCAGTACTGGAGCCCTCAGCACAGGAAAGACATGGACCTGTTGGAGCAGGTCCAGAAGAGGGCCACAAAAATGATCCGAGGGCTGGAGCACCTCTCCTACGAGGACAGGCTGAGAGAGTTGGGGCTGTTCAGCCTGGAGAAGAGAAGGCTCCAGGGAATCTTATAAGAAAGATGGGGGACAGACTTTCTAGCAGGGCCTGTTGCAATAGGACAAGGGGTAATGGTTTTAAACTAAAGGAGGGTAGATTCAGACTAGATATAAGGAAGAAATTTTTTATAATGAGTGTGGTGAAGCACTGGAACAGGTTGCCCAGAGAGGTAGTGGAGGCCCCATCCCTAGAAACATTCAAGGTCAGGTTGGACGGGGCTCTAAGCAACCTGATCTAGTTGAAGATGTCCCTGCTCATTGCAGGGGGGTTGGGCTAGATGACCTCTAAAGGCCCCTTCCAACCCAAACTATTCTATGATTCTATGATAACATTTTACAAGGTTATTATCTTCTTTTTTTTTTTTCTTTTTTCTCCTGTTGAGTCAGGTACAAGAGACAAATCCCACTACTGGAAGTCTTGAAATCATCTCTGTCACAGAAGATGAACCGCCAGTACCAGAAATTCAGTTTTCCTTCAAAAGATTTTTCTTCATACCACAAGCAAGAGTGGACCCCAGTGCAGATGGATCTGGTAGGGATACTGCACAGCTTTTTGACCTTTGTAATCTGAATGGCTGTCGTGGTTTAGCCCCACTCGGCAACTAAGCACCACGCAGCCGCTCGCTCACCCTCCCCCTCCCCGGTGGGATGGGGGAGAGAATCGGAAGGGCAAGAGTAAGAAAACCCACGGGTTGAGATAAGAACAGTTTAATAATTGAAATAAAATAATAATAATAGTAATAATAATAATGATAATAATAATAATTGTAATGAAAAGGAGAACGAGAGAGACAAACAAAACCCAGGGAAAAGAAAACAAGTGATGCAACCACTCACCACCCGCCGACCGACACCCAGCCAGTCCCCGAGCAGCGATCGCTGCCCCCCGGCTAACTCCCCTCGGTTTATATACTGAGCATGACGTCATATGGTATGGAATAGCCCTTTGGTCGATTTGGATCAACTATCTTGGGCTGTGCCCTCTCCCAACTTCTTGTGCACCTGGCAGAGCATGGGAAGCTGAAAAAGAAAGTCCTTGACTAGTCTAAGCATTACTTAGCAACAACTAAAACATCAGTGTGTTATCAGCATTCTTCTCATGCTAAATCCAAAACACAGCACTATGCCAGCTACTAGGAAGAAAAGTAACTCTAACTCAGCTGAAACCAGGACAATGGCCAACGCAGGTCTTTAGCCTTGCAAAACTATGCTTGCCCACTCACTCAAAGAAAGCAATCACTTAGAGGAAGAAGAAACACAACCTCACTCCCCCAGCCGCGAGGTTTGCCGGCATATTAACAGGTGATGGCATCTTGTGTCGGCTTGCATATGCAAGCATTTTTCACAGCCAGATTATTCACACACTTCAGCTACATAGCAAATGTTTGCCCACGCTTTTCAGACACATTTTTGAATGGCTTATTTGAAATGTTACCATCCTGGAAATTGGTCCATTAAAAAACTGAATATACAATACAGCAGCCTTGGAGGAATAGCCTGCATGTTTGCTACTTCCCATGGGTTTCGTGACAAAAATAACCATTAACTTCAACAGAGGCAGGCTGAGCATCAAGGATGAAGATAGAGCAATTTAATTTTCTAGTCCATTAGCTACTACTGCTGTCTAAGATTCTTGGCATACAAGACACCAACTCCATTGCCAAAACCTGTTACCCAGCTGCTGCTGAAAGAGTCTGTGTAGGCTGGGATTTACTTGCGGGTCTATAAGCGCTGGGAGACACTCCTCATCCTTGACTGATTATAAGTGTCTGCCAATCTCAAATTCAAAGCCTGAAGAATGAGAGGGTGAAGTGCTGCATGAATTAAAATAGGAGACAAGATTTCTGCCAGTTCCTGTGTGTACCCATGACCAAGCTGTGTGTGCTATTTTCCCATAGTTTGCCCTTTGTATATCAGAATACATTTGAAACAAGTGAACTGTTCCTTATTTTCAGTGGAATCTGTTGTTGTCTTCTAGATTGACAATACCACTAAGTTGAGATCAGCTATGGAGGTGGCTGGTGAGCAGGACTGGTCCAGCTCATGAAATGCATTCAGCAATTACTACTGATGTGTATTTTAACTTTAGATGCATCTTTTTTTCCTTGAAAACTCAAAACTCAGCCTCGAGCCATTTCTCAGTTCTCTCCTTGTCTTTATAGCAAAACTTTGAACAGATCACGTTTTCCCACATTTTTCAAGACTAGTTTGGGGGTCCTGTTTTTTGCACATTTAGCTTTCTGACATTTTCAGTTAACCTTGCTTCCAAGTCCAAGCCAACCAGTGACTTTCCTCCTTGTTGTCTTGAACACCTACTTACTAGCTACTCTTACCCCTGCTTCTGTTCAAATCTTTAGGCTCCTCTTACTTGTTTCCACGCCTCTGTTACCCCAGCTCTGGAGGAATGTATCACGCATGGGACTTAGCTCCCCGGTGCACAAGGTGGAGCTACATGGCCTCTGGCCTCATCCCAGGGTTTCCATTGTCCCAGACACAGTGCTCAAAGCAGCAGCAGCGTCCAGCTGGGGTTACGGCTGGAGGGAGCACTGGGACCATGGGCTTGGTATTGGCAAGAGTCAGGAGGCATCACAGACAGGAGCTCTGTAAGGAGGAGACTCAAGCCAGTTCGTTCTTTGCTACTTTCACTGAAAGAATTTATTAGTCCACTTGAGCTTTCTCAAGTCTTCAGAGATTATACCCGTACCCTGCACACAGGGTTGATTACACAAACAAAATAGGTCTGAATTGCATTTTTATTCTGGGACTCATGTTTTCAGGAGAGGTGCTCGTATACTTCTAAAGCTCGCAGTGTGATGTAGCCCGTGAAAATGAAAATTTAGAGCTCATATTCTCGATTGCATTGAGGACAGGCTAGGTGCTCTGTAAGGGCATGATTCAGACCCCTCGTGAGGCAAATGCTGAGGGGGTGTCTGAGAACACCAGCCAGCCTCAAATAGAGCCTTCTCGGGCCCTGAGCCAGGGGATCCAAACCTCTCTGGGTCAGGTCAGCTCACAAAGGGCATGCAGGGGTTACTACTGCTATCTAGTTTAATGTTAGATAACCCTTTTTCATTGCAAATACAAGCTGGTTTAACTTCACAGAAGCTGTTCTCTCTGTTTGGTTTCTAGGAGATATTGAACCGCCTTCCATGTGCCATGTTTTTGTCTCCCTAAAATACTTTCCATATATCTGTGGTTTATTCCTTGCAGTAATCCTAGCAGTTGCCATTGGCCTGGCTGGTGAGTACAATTAGTTATTCATTAAGTTCTCGCTTAGCCATTCAAATGCTTAATTTTTCATGAGCCTTTTACTTAGAATGGAATATAAACTGCTACTGTGGCTTGTTTGCTGAAGTAAAAAATCTTGTTGATGTGATGGCTTTAAATTTTATTTACATGTAGGGGTAAAATAGATCTGGCACTCATGGAGAGGATTGGTGTAATATTTACAACACCGGGGAATCCGCAGCTCCAGGAAACCTTTCTCTAGTAAAACTACCGATTCCTCTCGGGTGGTGAGCTAAAAGTTTAGAAACTGGGGGAGGCTTCAGGTAGCACACACCATATTTTTGTCCTGTAATTCACTTCTCTAAGTTTGTTTTCAAAGAATTAAAGGACTTTCCCCTCTCACAAACAACTTCTACAAAGGAAAAGAAAATGCAGAACAAGTTTAGTTGCACCTGGAAAGTGTGACCCGCCCAGGTCTAGGTGCCAAATATGTTGATGCTAGAGCAGTGCCTTCACACCTGCAACAGGGATGAGCTTGCGGGAGGTTGTGGCATCCCCTCGGGAAGAGAGTGCTCTGGCCATATTTTGCAAAGGTCTCCTTGCTTTGCTGCTGAGGGGCTGAAGCACCAAGCAGAAACTCGCCCTGGAGTGAAATATAAACTGGGCAGAGGGAGCTGGGAAGGAGTCAGCACAGACAGCAAGGCTGACTCATCCTACAAGTCATTACTAATGGATGGGTTTAGCAGCACCATGTAGCAACCTGCAGGTTGTATTTCAAAAGTTCCTAGAGTACGGGAGTTGTCTTTTCCTTAGCAAGATAGAAATCTGGCCAGATAATGGAAGTCAGAAGTGTTAAATTAATATCCAAGTGTGTTTTCATCACCCTGTTTTCTTTCATTCTTGTTAGTCCAATACAACTGCATTGGGAAGTTTCGCTGCCGATCATCCTTTAAGTGTATCCAGAAATCAGCCAGGTGCAATGGTGTCTTCAACTGTAAAGAAGGGGAGGATGAGTACGGATGTGGTAATTTAAATTTGATTATAAATCCCTCCTACCTCCTCCTGTGTCATCTGGCACATTATCAAGAAATGCCTGTTGTAAAGAGTTTGGGTGAGACAAGAAAGCTAGAGACTGATGGATTATCTAAATCACCACTTCAGAGGAACAATCTCTCTGAGGTATTGATTTACAGTTTATGAGAAATCAAACTGCTCTTAAGGTAAATGTGATGATTGCTGAACATTGCTATTGCCATACTGGGCATGTTTCTCCATTAGAAGTCTAGATGCTTTCTGACTGCTAGCATTTCCTCTGCCTGCAAGGTATACCATCACTACATTACGGCGTGTATATACAGCACGCTCTGTATTCACAGGCACAGAGTTGCACTGTGTCATTTTTGAAGATTGCAAAAGCCCGTTATTATCTTAAGGGATGTGGGAACGGGAGAGATCAGCACTGCCTTTTGTGCATTGAGTACTGTGGAGTTTGCTGCTTCGTGTGTGAAATGTATGCCCCCACGTCTGAGTTTCTCTCTGTAATGGTTTTGGGTATCACAGGGCCGTTTTAAATGGTCCTTCCCTGTCCTGTGCTATGGAAGATAAGTGTGGTGGTTGCAACCACTGGAGGGAAAGGACTCTAATATTAGTAAACAGAATAACTGATTTTTGGATTGGTGCACTTGTAATTCTGCCTCCTGTACCTGCAGCTTTCCACCTGTTCAATATGAGGAATGGCAAGAACCACGAGCTTCTGGCCCCAGCTAACCCCACACAATGCTTTCAAACTTTGGTGTGTTTTCCCCAAGAAAGCTTCAGGCCTCTGTGGAACCTGTGGGCAATATGTCTGCTTTTCTTGTCTGCCTTTGCAATGCCGTAAAACTGGCCCATGGGCAGTTCCTTAAACGGGAAACCCCTGCCCAGCAGTGGCCATGTGTGTGGCCACCCTTCTCCCTGGGAAGACCATGTAGACGTGCCCTTTCCCAGGTCCAGGTGCCTCCTGCTCATCCAGGGCTCTGCGCCCTGGCAGCGGCTGTGGTGCAGGGTGCAGGGGTGAGGAGGACATGGCAACAGGCAGGATGAAGGGACTGTAGGTGATGGCTCTGTACCTGGGCCTCCTGCAGCATTTCCCCACTGGTCTTTTGGCTGGAGGCAGCGCAGCTTGCAGCAGTGCTAGCTCCATGGGATGGCTCAACCCTGCGGCCGAGCTGGCATGAAAACCTGCCCATGGGGAAGAGCTGTGCTGAGCAGAGCCAGGCTGGTGCGGGGAGGGAGAGCTCCCAACCTGCACATCGCTCCTCTCCCCAGCCTTTACACGCTCATCATTGTATGCGATTCAACAAGGCCAAGTGCCGGTCCTGCACTTGGGCCACAACAACCCCATGCAATGCTACAGGCTTGGGGATGAGTGGCTGGAAAGCTGCTTGGCAGAGAGGGATCTGGGGGTGTTGGTTGACAGCCGACTGAATATGAGCCAGCACTGTGCCCAGGTGGCCAAGAAGGCCAATGGCATCCTGGCTTGTATCAGAAATAGTGTGGCCAGCAGGGGTAGAGAAGTGATCGTGCCTCTGTACACACTGGTGAGGCCGCACCTCGAGTACTGTGTTCAGTTTTGGGCCCCTCAGTACAAGAAGGACGTTGAGGTGCTGGAGCGTTCCCAGAGAAGGGCAACAAGGGTGAAGGGTCTGGAGAGCAAGTCTTATGAGGAGCGGCTGAGGGAAGTGGGGTTGTTTAGCCTGGAGAAGGGGAGGCTGAGAGGAGACCTGATTGCCCTCTACAACTACCTGACAGGAGGTTGTAGTAAGATGGGTGTCGGTCTCTTCTCCCAAGTAGCAAGTGATAGGACGAGAGGCAATGGCCTCAAGTTGCGCCAGGGGAGGTTTAGATTAGATATTAGGAAAAACTTCCTCATGGAAAGGGTTGTCAAGTATTGGAACAGGCTGCCCAGGGAAGTGGTCGAGTCACCATCCCTGGAGGTATTTAAAAGACTGGTAGATGAGGTGCTTAGGGACATGGTTTAGTAGTGAATAGGTATGGTTGGACTCAATTACCTTAAAGGTCTTTTCCAACCAAATGATTCTATGATTCTATGATTCTATGATCAGCCCAGACACCCCAGCCCCATTTCAGCAGAGGGAAGCAGGTAGGAAACTCCTCGGGAGCCCAGGGGTGGCTGGGTGTAAGTGCATCCACCCCTCTGACTGTGCTGTGCAGTGCAGGAGGGGCCAACCACCTTTCATCACTTATCTTGATCGTAGGTTTTCTCTGTGCCAAGCATCTGCTGCTCCAACTCACTGCAATCAGCAAGACTTGCTTAGGCTCACTGTGGGACAAGGCAGCCTTTTCCATCTGTATTAGAGCTAGCATCCCCTACCCGTTCCCATGAGCACAGACTCTTCTCCTGGCTGTTCCAGCTCAGCGTACCTCGGTTCCCTTCCTTAAGGGGAAAAATAAAAAAAGCACAGAAAAATTCTGTCAAAGGATCCAAGTGATGAAAAAGACAAGTAGTAAATACACAGTGAGCCAAGAAATGTGGATGCCATGGTGGTGCATTGACACTCTTGTGTACCTGTTGTGTAGCCAGTGGTTCTTCTTCACAACTCACTCAGGCTTTTCTTCTCCTGAATATCAAAGTCAGGTTGAGTGGCAAGAAAGCAGTGCTGCAAGTGTTCACTTCTGGATCCTGGCGAACGGTCTGCTCTGACGACTGGAAAGCAGAGTATGGAAATACTACCTGCAAACACCTGGGTTTCTCAAGGTATGAACACAAAATGGAAGAAACTTGATTCGGCATTTTGAACAAACTCTGAGGTTTTCAATCTTTCTAATGAAACCTTGTTTTAGTCTGTGCTTTAAAAGAAAAAAGGAATTAACAATCCACCTTTGTGAATGATATGGTTGAGGAGATTTGGGATGATGTGGGAAATAGTCCTGAATACTTGTGCATTGTAAATGCCATTTATTACTGCTGTAAATCCTGGATGACGGCTAAATACAATGGTTTGGTTAAATCTTCCCTATGGGGTGCAGGTGCCTGAATCCTACTTGTCTCTCTAGTAGCTTATAGCCTGTCAGAGAGGCACTAAGAACCATATGAGCATTTTCCATTTATTTTGCTTCCTCTGTAGGAAAATTGTATATACAATTCATGTCATGACATCTGTTAGGAATTAAGGTCCAACTCACAATTAGAGAAGAACCTGGTGAGGCGATTCTTACTGGATTGATCCCATTCCTGAAAAAGCACCATTTCTTTCACAAACTTTCACACAATTGAGAAAGAGTTTGGAGTTGTGACTTGCAATGATGCTCTGTTATTCCTTACAATGGTGTCATTCTGATTTCTGCACATTATAGTTAGCAGTATAAAGCTTCTTTGAATAAATTCTTGTTGCTTTTAGGAAAAAATACATCTTAATTGTTCAACAAAAAAGGACAAGAAAAAATTACAAATTATTAATCCTCCCTGCTGCAAAACATAACTCTAGAAAAAGGAGACAATGAGCTTGTTAGTGCTTCAGGAAATGTGCCAACCAGTTACAATAAAAGCTTTATTGCAATATTAGAATTAAAATTTGCTTTCTCTGCCTGTTAAATGTCTCTCAGCATGTGTGACTTCCACACATGATTATGGCAAAAATACGTGCACGTTATAAGAAGCATTTTTTGGGGAGGATAGGATTACTTTATCAAGTGTCAGAATCCGATTATTGTGGTTGTTACACCAGGTTTTCATTAGCAGAACTGCTGAATTATTTAAACAGATTACTGAAATGCTGTCCGAGGAAGCTGTGTTTATGGTTTATTTGCAGTTACGTGAGTTCAGGTTACCTGCCCGTGGCTGCAGTCGAAAAACAGTTTCAAAGACATTTCGCATCCCTCAGCCACTGGTTATCAGCTGATCAAGTGACATCCCTGCAGAATGCAACAAACCTCAGGTATGCCTCAGCTTATTCATCCTAGCAGAAAGAGAGCAATCAATAGGAGAATTACTAATAGTTTGAGACTGTAGCCTATTTTTTCAGGCATGTAGTACTTCATAAGTGGTTGGTGTTTTTATGCGTCATAGACCAAGGTTCAGTAGCAGTCTTGCTGGAATACAAATTAAGATCCTGATCCAAGGCCCATTAAAATCAACAAAGGCTTTAAAATGAGCTATTTGAAAGCCTATTTGTCCCATGATCCCTTTTTTGCAAATGGATAGACACCAGGCACTTAACTTTTTTCATTGTGAAGCAGTTTGTTTCAGTTTACAGATCCCTAGATATTTCCCAGTGGGCTTATGAACCCTTCATGGTCCATTTCTTCCTCCTGACAATTGCTTGTTTTTCTTAGTTACCTTTCACTGAGAAGCAAGCTATGGCTCCAAGGAGACTACAGATCATATGTTGAAAATTGCTGATGAGCCTCCCCTCGCAGAAGAGCCTCCCCACTCTTCAGCAGGGCAGCATATGGCCGCAGGCTCCCGATGGTGTCTAAGCTCCTAACTTAAGTATTTCAGCTAAATGCCCTAAGTAGATTGGATGAGTACATGACTTTGTGCCTCTTTCAGTATATTAATTACTTATATTTATGTGCACATAGCTGTACAGGAAGATGACACAATATTGAAAAAAAATCCAGTATCTATGAATTGGAACTAATACTGCACTGTCTTTTCATCTTAGAGAGGAATGCACTTCTGGCAACGTGATCATCTTAAAATGTTTGGGTAAGAATAAGGAAAAGTGAAAATAAAATCAGAAACTGTCCTTCTTCATCCACTGCATGGCAGGAGTTGGGAGGAATGGTGTACTCGGGGCATACGACACCATCAGTTTATCACAACAAAGAAAAATTATATTTCTTATATAAAATTTAAAAGAACTTCAGAAAGTGAGAATAGGCTGGGAGGGCAGATTGGGAACATCAGGTAGCAGGAGCATTTCGGTGAGAATCGCAGTAGGAAGTAGACATTTGAGGATTGTGAGTTGAGTCCATGGACTAATACTCTAATTCCAACTCTGCCATCTCGGCGGGCAAAGGTAAAATCTGTCTTAACTTTTCAACTTTCATCCCACACCTCCCCATGTCAGCTAGTTTTCAGGTAGGGGTATGAAAAGTCAAAAAACAACAGCAAAATAATCGCCAGGGGAGAGGAGATGCTTCAACCTGCCTCTGTGGGCCCCTGGGACCCTGTGCATTTAAGGAGGGCAGAACAGTGGGGTTTACAGCTCGGATGAGCACTGTGTCTGCAGGGGAGAAGATGTGAACCCCATAGCCCCCATACTGGCTGCCAGGCACAATGCTGCAGGGATGGGAGGGGAGGAGGAGAAACTTCTGGGGGCAGCCACAGCCCAAGATGTGGCCCATGGGGATGGGGACAGTCCGGCTGGAGAGACCTCCCAGCCTCAGCAAGGCTGGGAGTAGAGGGGCTGAAGGTGACCAAAACCATATCTGCATTTCCTCCATGAACCGTAACCTTTCCTTTCTGGCAGCGTGCGGGACACGAGCCAGCTATGGGCCACGGATTGTGGGGGGCAACGCGTCCTCCCCCCAGCAGTGGCCCTGGCAGGTCAGCCTGCAGTTCCACGGGCACCACCTCTGCGGAGGGTCCGTCATCACCCCGCGCTGGATCATCACGGCCGCCCATTGCGTCTATGAGTGAGTCCCTAAATCATCTTGCTTGGGGTGTCCCAGGGGTGTCCCGCTTGCAGCGGGTCTGTGTCTGGGGCCACTGCAGAGGAGGGCTAATGCACCGTGCTTTCTCTTAAAAATGAGCTGCAGGAGAGATTGGGTTATCCTGATTTCACAGGCTTGCTCTGTAACATTTAAACCATCTCTCTCTCTTGCGTGACTGCAAGTATTTATTGAAAAAAAGCCTCCCCAAGAAATGGTCCGAATCAGGGGCCCCAGTTTTCAGATATTCTGGGCACTCCCAGCTTCCTGGGAAATCAGCTTAGAACAACATTCAAGTGCTAGATTTTAAGTAACCCGATCTGCAATTTCTGTACATTGCATTTGAGTTAACAGCTCGGGAGGAATTTGTACTTGGCTGCTCTGGTACTCTGGAGCTCCAAAATAAATTACACAATCCTCTTCAAGCTGACAGGATCAATCAGTGGTAGTTAGTGAGTTGTACTGTGCTTAGTGCCCTGTACCACATCATCACTGCTCCTTTTTATGCTGTTCGAAGTAGTCTTTGAGTTGTAAATAGATGCTAAACAGTTATTTTAGACTCCTCCTCTTTGTGTATTTATAAACATAGCCCTCTCTCTTATTTATAAGGAGTAGTCTGGTTTTTCAGCCTTCTTTGTTGCTAATAGTGCAGGAGAGCTCTTCTCCCTCTTACAAACTCCAGGCCACTTTCACCAAAGACATTTAGACAGCTAAAATGGGATTTGTCTGACCACTTTTAGGCACCCACAACATGGATGCCTGCTTCTGAACAAGTCCTGTAGGATGCTTTTATACCCAGTAGGGAGAAGAGATGGGACAGACAAATCCCACTCCTAGAACCTATTTAGAGCCCTGTGTGCCATAAAAATAATTACTTAGGAATTAAGCATTTTAGGACTTTTGTCCTTAGCTCTGTCCCCCACAACCCAGTTGGTTGTGGTGTGTTCAAAGGCTGACGGGGATGGGAGCTGGCAACACAACCCACATCCCTGGAGCCTTTTCCCAGCACTGCCGCTAACCCACTGCTATCCCGGTGGGGTGAAGCCAGGAGGAGAGGAGCTGCTGGTGGGCTGGAGGCTGAAAGATGTGGCTGCTCATGAACTGGGGGCAGAAGCACCTTCCAGAAGGAAAGCCTCTCCCTTGAAAACGCCTTGCCACGAATGCCACTGAGCTAGCCGGGTGGCTGAGCACAGGTGTGCCAGACAGCAGCATCGACCGCTGTGGGGTCACATAGGAGGAGACAGGTAGGCCAGCGCAAAACTGTCATGTATTTGTAGAAAGCTGCACAGATAATATACCAGTGACCCAGTGTGTTACTAAGATTAGTCACCCTTTCTATATTTTTTGAAATTAGATGCAAAACGTAGCCAATATTAATAGATGGGTAAGCAAGTACAGCTGACTGTACCTATTTGCCTGTAGCGTTTTATGTTGTTCCTAAGCTCAGGAGACAATTAGAAAACCTGAGGGTTTTCTTGAAGGTTTTTCACTCTCTCCTACCTCTTCGTTTCAGCCTGTACTTGCCGAGCTCATGGAGTGTGCAGGTTGGTTTTGTGACTCAGCAAGACACCCAGGTTCACCCATATTCAGTGGAAAAAATTATATACCATCGAAATTATAAACCCAAGACAATGGGAAATGACATAGCACTGATGAAACTGGCAGCACCGCTTGCTCTCAATGGTAATTCTTTCTGTTAGCTTTCACTTGACTTTCTCACCTTTCTAGCTAAAAGCGGGAAGGGTCTTTCCTAGTACAGACAGGGAAATTTCTGTTGGCGCCCTATGCCTGACCCAGGACGGTCGAGTGGATCCCCACCGCCTCTAAAAGCAATGAGAGATGTGCGGTGTAGGTGTAGTCAGCCTGCTGCTGTGATGGCAAGGCAGTGATCCCTGTTCCGACTACACCGGCAGAAACCCCCTCGCCTCAGTATCAGGAGCTCCTCGGCACTCAATATCCAGGCACAAAGAGCAACAACGTGGTCACAGGGCTCTGCAAAATGTTCCCAGTCCATTCTGGTATTGGCTTACTGAAGGCATTTAATAATAGGCAAACATTAACTTTATTCGCTCTAAATATTTTTCCTATCTAAAATAAATGCCCCACCTCATTTTACTTGGAGGTCACAGAGATTTTTATCATGTCCTTTCTGTGAGTATAGGGAGATCCAGCAGTGTCCAAAGCCGAAAATCAAGCTTAAATTTCAAAGAGAAGAAAAGGCAATTCAAATATAATGATGCTTTTAAATTAAAACTACTTTTATTTTCTCAGCAGGATGCTACATACAGCTGACACAGTTAGTGAATTGAAATAATGTATAATAATATTGTATGAATTTCAATGATCACCTGCCAATATCTCCTCATCACCATGAGCTCTCTGCAAAGGGGAGCTGGCTCTCTCTGACACATCTAGACTGTCAGTTCCTAAATCAATTCTCTTGAAATAATTTAAACTTCCACTTTGAATGAAAATTAAGCTTGATTTTTTTCTGGTTTGTATCTTGGCTGGTGATGTTTTCTTTTGCTTGGGAATAAGTCTGGGAGGCTGTCAAGAACAGTAATGGCTCTGCACCTGAGCGAGATACCCGCTATGCCCTGGGGGGCTGGGGGCAGCCCGGGGGGCTTGGATGCTCCACGGTGGGGGCTTGATGCTTTGAGCTGGGGTAATTGCACTGTGGAGAACTGAACCACCAGGAATTGCCCAGCCATACCTTGTATCTTCCCTCCTTTTGCTCAGTGCCAGCTCATCTTGACACATCACAGTTTGTCCCTGCAAGCATCAAACACTGATTATATTGCGCAGCATTCAGTGCCCCAGAGAGCAGAGGTGCTGAAACTCTATGAGCCGACGGGTGGGAAGCAAAGAGCACCCCAGATGTCTCGTTGCCCTTTCAGAAGAGCGCAGAGATGTGCATGCACGGCTCTTTGTACGTGCTGCGGCACAAAACCTGTTAGGAGGTGCCATGCAGTCATGCCATGTTTGGCCAAGGCCATTTCTCTGCCCGAGCAGCGTGCCATTAGGTCTCTGATCTGATCTGCCCGTCAGCTGTGTACATGGTGCATTTTTTCCTTGCTCATTCTTCAATTTATTGACCTGCCAACACCTCCTTCTGTTGCTTCATACTTGAAACTAATCAGGCCCGCTGTAGGTATTGTTTCAAACCTATGGTGTTGGCCATAAGGCAAAACACCTGCAGAACTGCCAGGCTATTTATGTGGGGCGTAGGTGGTGTTCATAACAAGTTCACTGCAAGCCAAATCCTCAAGGTTTACTGAGGCATACAATTTTTTGCTAAATTTTAAAAACAATTTTAAAATTTCTTTTCTTTTTCTTTCTCTCTTTTTTTTTTTTAAATAGGTCATATAGAGCCAATTTGTCTGCCTAATTTTGGTGAACAGTTCCCAGAAGGAAAAATGTGTTGGGTATCAGGATGGGGAGCAACTGTGGAAGGAGGTATTTTAAATGGTCTGCTGTTGATTACACTACATGAAAACAACTCACGTACAGTAAATACAGGATTTGGTTGGAGCGTTGTTCAACATTAAATTTTCTGGAATATTGGGGGAGGGAAGAAGACATATTCCTAAATTTTATGCTAACCCTGAACTGCAAAAGTGCTGTACAAACCCTTATCGGAAGGAATGGATGGGTACACTCTGTGAAAAGGTTGAAAATGACATGTAGACAGCAACACTGTCCGCAATGTTGTACTCAGCCTCAGTCAAACAGGCTGTGTCCTTTATAACTTCAAGCACAGAAAACACAGCATGAATGCAAGAATCGACCATCCATTTTTTCAGAGAAAGCACGTCTGCATTTTCAGGCAGGTTGGATGATGTAGAAATTGGATCTGTGAATAATGTTACAAAGAAAAGGGAATTTTTTTTTTTTTACCATAGCTCACAGGTCATGTTAATCAATAATATATACTGAATCACTTTCATGTGAAAATGCTTGAATTCTCAGGTCGTTGTTTTTTATCATTCTTCATTCGTCTCATTTAACATGTTCCCGTTGTTCAGAGAACGAGAACAGTATGTTATGTGACCTACAGATAATAACGAAAGGTGGGAAAAAAATTAGAGCAATTTACCACATAAAAAGTCAGCCATAAATTGACAATAGACAGTGTGCAAATACTCCCATTTGTAGAAATGATCCATTCAGGCTCTGAACAAAATAAAATAAAATAAATATTTATAAAATAAATCAGACATTTGCAGATGATTTGTTGACTAACAGAACAGGCGAGAAATTCAAAACAAATTTTGGCACTAGTACTGAAGACAGTGTCCAACTGGCTTTTAAGTTCATTACTGTCATTGATTGTCTAGTTTGAAGTAGAAACATATAGCGTACAGCTTTATATTATATACTGTGACAATCCACAGCTCTATAGAGTTACTGGATTCTGTAAGTGATCAGACAGCTAGTTGCCTTACTTGTATGTTGTCATTTTAACCATGTTTCTTTCACCCTTGCTTGTCAATTCTTTGTATACTAAAACATTTTCTGTTTATAATTAGAGATTAGTTTCAAGGACAGAGAGGTTTTTTTCTGTGGGTTTTTTTTTTTGTTTTTTAACAGGTGATACATCTGACACCATGAATTATGCAGGCGTTCCTCTGATTTCTAATGCAATTTGCAATCACAGGGATGTCTACGGTGGGATCATAACTCCTTCAATGCTTTGTGCCGGTTTCCTAAAGGGAGGGGTAGACACCTGCCAGGTATGGAAGTTTCCAAACTGCAGCTGTGCTCATTAGCAGCAGCAATGGAAAAACATGAGTGATAAGTTATCAGAAGGCACTCCCAGGCTTTTCTTGGGCAAACATTTGGTTTTGTGCCATTTACGTTGTTTACCACGAATATCGATCACTGACTGTGCATGCATTCATATGCTACAATTCCCTTTCTATATTTCTTCTGTGGACCATATCTGCTACTTCTGAAGCCAAATTTACTTAAGACATTTTTCAATTTTTTCCATATGCTACAGCATGGTGCCATCCTTTCTTTGCCCTGCCTATGGCCTCTGCACTGCACTGAATTGCACTGCACTGCACTGTGAGCAGCTCCAGAAACCTGCAAGGGGTAGAAACCCCATGGTGAAAAGCAGCCAAAGCATATATCAATAGAGAAGCAGAAGTGTGTGATTTTGGAAAGAGTAAAGTGAGGCCAAGGAGGGAAGAAAGGGAAAGGTTTTTGAGTAACTCAGAGGACTGGTAATGACTCTGGGGGAGAGGGGTTCATAGCAGCGATGGATCAGAGGATCCTTCACAACACAGGGTGGCGATGATTCAAATTCATTATCAGAGTCATGACGGTGCCCACCTTGCCCACCTTGTGCCAGGTCTCATCCCCATACACACTAATATGGACTCACCTAGTTAGTCATGGGTGAAGAGCAAGGTCTGGGGAGCAACTTCACGTTCCCAGATTTGCTCAGTCCCAATTACGCATGGGAGAAGACAAAGCAAAGGCGTTAGGTGCATAGGTCTTCATTTAAGCGCCTGTTTGCACAACCCCCCCAGCAAGGTACCCGGCACCAGCACATCGCTATGCCTGGGAGAGCTGCCCAAAGGCAGCACGCTCAGCATCCACCTCCGAGTGACAAAATGAGCCCTCCTTGCCAAAGGGAGAGGCTTGTTCCAAATCCCCCTTTTTTCTGTTGTTGCGCTGGCTCTGATGCTCATAGGGCAGGAAACTGTCCCAGCAAAATAAACTGGGAGTCTGGGAGTTCTCAGTACTTAGATGTGAGTCCATTGAGTTGAACCTGCTTAGCAAAGTGTCTGGGAAGGGCCAGAAAAGCAGTGTGTGAGACTGCATGCAGGAGCAGGCAGGGAAGGATGTGGGGTACAAGCTTCTTGTTGCAAGCCTGGGCTCAGCTCAGCTCAACAGCTAGGCGCTTTTTGAGAGAAGCAGCTGTGAGAGACCGAGACCATGGCATGGAAACTGCAGATTAATGATGCCCTGCCTGCAGGACAGGCGCACTCCCCAGCACCTAAATGTTGTTCAACAGCAAGCTTCAGCGTTGCTTCTGTTGTACTGTACTGCTAACTGGGGAAAGAAAAATATGATCTAATACACATGTCCAAGAAGTCTCCAACTTCTGCTGTAACTTAGGCTTTTCCCAGGACCCAGAACAGAGCAGAAACAGGAGACACTGAATTACTGGACTATGCCTCTCCCCCTACTCCCCCAAATAGACATTCCCCTCCTTTTCTGGGGCACTGACATTTGTTTTAATTCTTTGTCCTCCAGGGAGATAGTGGAGGCCCTTTAGCATGCGAAGATATGAGTATCTGGAAGCTGGTGGGAACCACTAGCTTCGGAGTGGGCTGTGCAGAAAAGAACAAGCCGGGCGTCTACAGCCGAACCACCTCCTTCCTGGACTGGATACATGAACAGATGGAGGTCTGGTTTTGCCCTGTCTCTCCATCTCCGGTTGTTGCTTTGCTCTGCCTGTGCCACACAGGGTTTAGCTCGTATTTATCACAGCTGAGTCGTGTCGTACGGACACATGCAACCCGAGGGTGTGTTCGGGGATCGGGGCAGGTCCGCATGCAGAGCGGGCAGAGCAGGGTGCGGGGGTCTTAGCGAGATATGGGGAGCACCCGGGCAGTGGTAGAGAGGGGAGAGGAGCGTGGGAGTGACTGGGGAGGGGGCCTGGAGGCACAGAGCAGGGATCAGGGAGATGTGAAAGGGCTGAGTAAGGAGATGGGGGGCAAGAGAAGAGATGCTAGGGGACTTTACCTGAAGCTGTGAGGCTACTACAAAAAAGTCTGGGGAGTGGAAGCTGAGTGGCTCAAAGAAATTGGGGAGGGGGCAGATGGTGTTGGCTGGAAGGAGAGGAGAGCAGAGGCAAGGAAGTGGGGGGTGCTGCAGGCACCTTCACCTGACCTGAGGGTGGCCCACTCTCCAGAGACCGGGTCCTCTGCTGTCAGCACCCCTCCAGCGCTGCCAGAGAGATGTTGGGTTCAGTCAGCTGAGCAGGGAGAGTGGTTGTGCTTCAGGTGGACTCCCAGGCAGGGATCTGTTGCCTGAGCAGAGGCATCTAGAGCCATTTTAGAGAACCCAGGCTGTCCTGCCTGGCTCACAGGTGTCCCTGCAGAAGGGCAAGGATCTGCAGCTAGCCTTGCGTTGTATCCACCATCCCCATGGGGATGTCTCAGATCCCCTGCGATGGCTCAGGCAGATATGATAGAGGATCTATGGGAGATCTGAGGCCTTCCGGATCAACTGCTGGAGGTCAGGCAAAGTGCACTAAGACACCTCAAGTGGCACTAGATAGTGCATGTGCAAGGCAAGTGAACCCTCCTCCACTGCCCTGGTAGGAGCCTAGACACATAGCTCACAGGTAGACACCTATGCACAGGCTCTCGATTGGCATTTTCTTAGCTTCATAGCAAAGCCACCCTGAGCACCAAAATGTACGTCCCATCCTGCTCTAGCCTGGTCCTCACAGACAGCGGTGCCAGTGCTGCTATTCCAGCACCCAGTTTGCTGAACTGAATGAATGAATGAATGAATGAATAAATAGCAATGATGCTACTCCAGCACCAGCAATACAGCACCCATCCTCTGACAGCTGTCTGTGCCACTGTGACAGCACGTGATGAAACCACTCCTGCCCCCATCTCGTTTGTGAAATATGTGAGACTTCCTCTGCAAACCTAGAGTGCCAATATCAAGCATTCACAGGCAAGAAAATGCCCGAAATAAGGTTGTGTGCGATTTCAGTTCAGCCCCCATCTGTATACTGTATGACACACGCAGTTTTCATAACCTATATTACACATGAAGATTTATGCTACCACATGCCTATCTGTCACTTAACAAAGCTAAAGAAGACAGGATAACATTTCTAAATCTTTAAGACCTCTAATATTACTTTTTTTCCTTCCCCTCAAATATATACATTGTGATCCATTTGCAGATACAGAAGCCCAGACATTTCAGATGGAGAGTTCATATCCAATGAAAGCACAGATTTCCATTATAAAGAGGTGATCGAGGGGAAAAAAATATGGCTAAATCATTGTTTACCTAAATGTTAACATATTATAATTTTTCACAGGGGCATCCTTTAGATGTAAATATTAATTCATCAATTCATCCTTTTAGAAAGGATTTTCAGCTGCAGCACAGAAACATGGACACTTTTTAATGGACTCTGAAACAGCACCAAAAGAAAGTAGAACTAGTGTGCCTTTGAAGATGGCACCAAGGGAATGGCTTGCATCTGGCAGATCTGTATTGTGGCACAGCGGTCCTGGTCTGCTCTTACCTGCTATTGCTCTATGTGGACTGGGGTTCATTTGGTCTCTCCAGAAGTTTCTGTGCTTTCTTCAAACAAAATTAACTCTTGTAGGTAAGGCTTAGCAAAGGGGTTAGGAAAGAGATCTGTTTTGATGTAAGAGATGCAAAATTGCAAGAGAAGGAATTTGGCCATCAGCACGCCCTTAAAAGCTCCCTTTCTAGAAATTATAGCAGCTCATCTGCCAGGGCCAATCATCTAATGTGAGGCATGATCAAAGAGGAGGCATTTGTGTTTTCTGATCTTCCATTTCCAGTTTTGAAACCTGAATAAAGCACTTCTGTCTCTCAGGTTTTCAGGAGGATACAAACATTTTGCTAAAGGCTCTCTCCTGTGAGTGCAAAGAAAAGTTTTTTATTGCTTTCCACTAAGTGGTGAAAATTAGTTGATGTCATTTAGCAAGATGTTTCTTCAATATTGTGAACAGAATTTCTGCTGCCTCCATTTTAAACAGCTCTCCCACTAGGGAGGAAGCAAAAAGTTTCTAGCACTAAGGGGAGCACCAGTGACCTACATACATTACTGTCGGAGAAATATTATGCTTCAACTATTAAATCTGAATGGACATGAAAGGATCCCACACCAGCAAAAAAGAAAAAAAATGAAACCACCAGTGGAACAACTAAGAGGAAACAAAATAAACCCCTTCAAAGCCTACTTAAGCTCCCTGTATGTGTGTGTCCCATGCATGCAGTATCTACCACTATTACTAATATATTCCTCCATCCCCCATAACCATATTTCTTTATGAGCCTTATGTTCCTGCCTCAGCTCATGCAAGGCTGAGAATCAGTCAACTAAAGTGGTGAGAGAGGCTGATGGTATTTGCTCAAGCTCGCAGTGCATGCAATGGGAACAGGACCACACCTCTTTTGTCGAGGTGGTGTGTTTTTCTGAAGAACTTCAGCTGGCAGAAGTGGCTCCAGCAGCCCCGTGGTTCCTTTGGTGACATTAGTACAGCGGGGAAAAAAAAAAGTCATTCCCTTTCAGAGTTCAATAGGTGGTAACATGAGCATTTGAATAGATGCATAACTGCTTTTGCTTCCCAGAGAGAAGAACTGCAAACCTAAGGAGAGTGGCAGTGCGCTGGGCTTCTGAAAACCCACATCACGCTCCAGACCCACAGAAGGACACATCACACTCTTCTGGACACCTGCTCTGAGCTTTGTACCTTCATAGACTACTTTTTACCATTTCTTTTTGGTACTGGTAACTGTACCTAATGAACACTGTTGCACATTCAGCCTCTTTTGGATGGAAGAGGCATTTGGATGCTGCATGATGGGCGTGCATATTTACTGTCAGCTACAAATTTCAGATGTAGAAAAAGTGCTAAAAGACTGATAATCCAGGATGCTATCACAATAAAGATTTGCAGGCACCATGAGTAAAAGACTAGAGCAACTGCAGATCAGGTTGCTAGCTATTATTTTAGTACTTACAGACTACAAAGAGACTTTTTTCCTGAAAGTATTAATATATAAGGTCCATGCTCTGTTGCATGGGCAGCAGCAGCTTTCTTTGAAGCCATAAAGCAAGCAGGAAGCAAACAGTTGACAATTTAGGCAAGCATTTGGCAAGTGTGTTCAACTCTTGTTAGAAAAAATCTCTGGATTCAGATCTTTTATCACGTGGCTGTGAACAAAGTCCCTAAAAATTGAATTCTTAGAAGTTTTCTTGTGGTAAATAGCTCTGAAATGAGCAACACACAGGTTGTAACTTTACTGAAAAATTCTGAGGTTACTGAACAGTCTTAAAGGGAAGAGGAGCTTCTTTACTGCCTTTCAATAGGCTAGAGAGCCAAAATCATTGCTCTATGATGCACCATGCAGTGCAATAGCCATTGAATACTCCCAAGCTCACATCATGTAGCACAGTTCACCAAGGCACTCATGCTCAGTTGCCTTCCCTGTTTTCCCTCCCTTTCTCTGCAGACAGGACAATATAGATCCCGCACGCTTTGTACCTATTAGTGACATCAGTGGTGCAGATGAACTGATGCCAGCCGGGCAAGGGACAAAATATCTGCAGCGCTGCTGTGGTTTCCTGTTTTACAAACCATTTTAATATAACAGCCTTGTGTTGCTAGGTTGGAAAACGCCTGATAGTTTTGCACTTGGCCTTTGTAAAAATCCTGGGATGAAAGGTGTCAATTTTAGAATTGCCAGGGACTAGGTAGGCTGAAGAATGGATAATATTGTCAGAGCTTTTCAATATCAGCCAAAATTGATCTCATCATCTGATCAAGTGCTGCTGATCTGCTTGAAATGTGGTTTTGGATGCACTCTGTATGCTTCTAAATCAGTATCTGCATCACCACTGTCATCCACCACTGCTGCAAGAAAGTGCCGGCGGAATTGGAACTGCATTTTCACTGCAACATGTCAGGTCAAAATCGAGAGAGAACAGCAAACCTGCATGAACTGTCAGCCTCCAAGTTGTTCTGTGGATACAGACGTTGATCTCAGAGGACACTGCATCAATACCTTTCATCCTGGCTAGAGAAACTGCAGTGCAATGGAAACGGCACTTCCAGAAATGGCACGTTGTTAAAAAGAAGAGGGAAGTGTTATTGCAAAGCTGACACAAAAACTGGAATGAAATGGGAAATTTCAGCTTGACAGAACCAGAGTTTTAATGTTAACTGTTTGTTATCATAATGTTTTCACAGCCCCAACACGGCTCGTGTTTTAGTCTTATCAGCAGTCTGGAGATGAGGGCACTGCTCCCTGAGCTGACGGAGTTGTTATTTCATATTTCTGAAAATTCCTTTTGAACTCCTTCTATTTCCATAAAAAGACTGTACAATAAGTATCCATTGTGGTCTGCCTTTATATTAAAGAGAAATCGAATGTAAAATGTAGAAAGCTAGCGAACTCTTCCCAGCAAGAAGCTATGTTGACCCCCAGATCAATGACAGTCACTGATGGGCAGACCTAGCCTGGGCTCACTGAGCTGCAAATCTTTCTTCTGATTTCTGTTATGCCCCTTGCTGTGGTGTCTTAGGTATAAGCAGAATACAAGAGTCACTCTATAAAGCTGGATTTTTGTTGCCCAACTCACGCCATTAACATGCATGCCAGAGGTTTAAAAATAAATATAATCACAATATGAGCATATTTCTTTGCGTTAACCCAGGTGAAGATACATGGGGGTTTAGGCCATTTGCTGTGGGAAGGGTTTTGTACAGGGATGAGCATTGTGTTTCATTCAAAGAGAGGTAAGATCGATGAGCTTGTCTCTGCTGGTAGTCAGTATTACATCTGGAATGAACTTGCAGGCAGTGAAGCAACTTTTCAAAGAGGTGATGTGACAAGTTACCAAGCCTTTCCTTTTCATTGGATTTTCTTCTCTCTATTCAATGAAAATAATTAGCTACGCTGCATGTACATGTACAAAGGCCTGCCAAACCAGGTGGGGCTGAAGGTAGCTCTGGTTTTACTAATCCTGATGAGGAGTTTTGTGGTAAACACCTTGGAAGTATTTAAGATCTTTATACTAGAGGAGTGTATATCTGCTACATTATTAAGGAGGCTGATGAAACAGCTTCTAGCTTGTGAACTCAAATCACTGGTTAAAATGGTTGCTTTAACATAGGATTACGTTACAGCCGTAGTATCCCTTAGAAACACAACCTGCTTCTATGCTCAGCCTGTGGAGCAAACTTGTATCAACATGTAACAGACTCTCAGAAAATGAATCCAACATATAACTTCACAAGAAAAGTCCCGTATGTGAAGAAAAATTCCTTTACCATTCATTGTCTATTTCTGTCATCATGGTATTTAATTCTGGAGACTGAGACAAAGTTGATAAGTTTGGATGAACCAGATGTGACTTTTATTAAATACGCAGTTTTCCCAGACACTCTGGAAAACATCACACAGATAAACTCTCCTTTGGCCAATCCAGAACTCATTTTCTTTCACTTGAGATGTACAAATAAAAGGGCAATTTCTGTAAAGATATAGAGATAAGCATAAAAACAAATGCCTAAGTTTGGTGTCTGAGAAAGCAAAAGTGTGTTCCGAGAGGTGGCATGCCTTTACGTGCTAACACATCCTGCACCAGGAAGCAATCACTGCGCAGAGGTGGGGATGCCGCACAGCTCTGCTCGTAGGGGCTGTCTCACTGGCAAGATTCATATAAGTCTGTAAATGCGAATTCAAGAACTGTACATTAAACTTAAAAAAAATAGATCTGGCTCGTCCAATTTTTTTACTATCTTCCAGTCATCCAAACAATGACATCCAAACAAAGCAGGTTGAAATCTTATATTCTAAGTGCTGCACTTTAATCTTGCTGGTTTTGGTGGCAAACCTAGTTTGATCCCTGAAAGGCAGACACTCTCCAGTACCTCTGTAAGTGTAGTACCGTTTTAAGATGTGCAGATCAAATTTCTGTTGTTCAACAAATAGTCCTGTGAGAAGCAGTGTCACACGTGTGGGCAGCTGGAGCCTGAGATTACATAAAGCACAGTAACAAATGAGCTTACTTTGTCTGTTTAACTTTAGAGAAGGTACAAGGAAGTGTTTCTTACCTGAACCGAAAGAGCACACTCGATCATTGCCTTTAATCTCTCTTTTTACTTATTTTACGTGAGCAGAGGCTTCTGAGATTGTTTTGTTGCTTTTGTCACACGTTCTCTTGCTGGTGGAGCTCCTGCCCCAGTGGAGGACAGCAGGTTGTGTCCCCAGCATCGACACTGGTTAGACGGGTAGGATTTTGAATAGTTTGCTTCAAGATTTGGCAGGGGAGAGGTAAAAATGCAGCCTTGTGGACGGCACAAAACGGCCAGACCAATTTTTTGTGATTAAAAGAAAACTGACCGCATAACTGATTCATTTTCCCATTTTCCTGAAAAGCGCTTTGGTAGCTGCCAGTCTGAGCAATACGAATGTAGAATGCAACAGGCAAGAGGAAAAAAAATTAAGGATCCCCCATCTCCTAATGCTGGAGTGCGTTTATGCAAGGTAAATGCAGGCACACGACTGGCAGCTGAGCGAGGAGCCTGGCCTCGCCTCGGGAGCCCATGTTAGACCTCTGCTCTGGGGCTGCCGGCATGCAGCTATGTGTCCCCAGAGCCAGGGCTGGGTATAGCCACACCGTGAAAACAAGCTTGGCAAAATGCAACCTGAGAAGATAAGGCCAAAGCAACTGCTTTAATCCTTTAGCAGAGGACTGAATAACTGGAAATTAGCTGCAGCAAGTGGGATGCTGCCCTGTGCACCCATTTTTCAAGGACTGTCCCCTGCTGAGCCTGGTGCAGGGCAGGCTGGTGGAGCTCCGGTGGCTGGGTGACTGCCTGTGGCTTTCCCAATAATGGATTTGCTTAATTCTTGCTGAATTAAATTCAAATGGCTCCCAATGGCAATAGCAGGAATGAGGCCTTCCTCTCTGAGGTGTGGTCTTAAAACAAATATGGTCCCCCTGAAGCTTTCAGTGAAAAATGAGAAGGGAAGAGTAAAGAACAAGACTGTCTTGAAGCACCACAGCATAAAGCACTTAGGGGAAATCATTTGCACTTAAAAATAGAATCACCGGTTGTAATTCCTTCCTACAGATTTCCCACTTTGTGAAGTATATTTTGCATAGAGGGGCAAGTGGAAGGGAGTTTTAGATCCTTTTTATACAACTAGTGTGACTGCTATGCATCATTTGTTTGGGCACCCTTACCCTCAGCAGCATTACCTCTATCGGAAACAAATTTGAAACGCTTATTATAATATTAAGCCCACAGCAGATGGCAGCATACATCAAAATTTTGCCTACAACCTCTGTTTAAAAAAATAAATAAATACCAAACAGTTCATGCCTCAGCCACCAGAAGCGGGTAAGGCAAACACAGTTATGGTCCCCATCACAGCCTTGGCTATTTGAGGAGAGGTTACTGGGGAGATGCAGCTCCCGCAGCAGAAGAGGGGACTCTCAGGCACCCGGGAGAGTGGTCAGAGCATCTGCCAGCCTCCCCAGGTCTCCTCTGGTGGGTGCTGGCCCTGGCTCCCCCGACCACGTGGCTGTGCTGTGTGCTAGTGCTGCTGGCTCCTCATGCTACAGGAAGCCCTGCAAATCACAGCCTCAGGCTTTCTCATGCTTTGATATATTTAAAAGTGATATATTTGATATTTTAAAAATATTAAAGAATTACAGCAGAACAGCAGTAAGATGTCACTGCAGAGCTGGTTTTGATCCAGAGAGATCTGTTGAGCTGACCCACATCTCCAACTACCTGGCTAGACTATTCCCATCTGAGACTGAAGCTATAATTGGACAGTAACAGTGAAAAATAACCTTTTCCCTACAAATTATTTTGTGTCACTCACTGATGGCAGAAAAAAAAAGCTTACTCAGAGATTTAGCAACCTCCCTTTTTACTAGCACTTTTACTAGGACTAGGGTGGTATCACAGCTTACAGACCTCAGGGCAAAAATATAACTGTCGCATACAAACATTTCTGTACAGGCACCCAGTGCTAGACACTTACAGTCATGTACAGATACCCATTAGACAGCTTAATTTTAAGAAACCCTTAAAGCTGGTAGGAAAATGGAAGCTAAGCTTCTCCAGGAACAAATTACTTCATTGCACTGTGGCTGCAGTGAGAGCGAAGGGAAAGATGGTCACCTATTTAAGGTTTCCTTCACCTCCTCCTCCTGCTTCTCCCTGCGGCAGGAGCAAGGCACGGCCGTGCCAGCGGGAGGCTGCGGCCAGACTCTGCGTCCCTGCCCCTCCGTGGCTCTGTGTCCCCACGTCCACCCACAGCATGATAATCCCTGCTTTTTATAGTGCCTCCTCTGCAATACCCCTAGATCCTCTCCACCTCTTGAGACCTCTTTCT
Source organism: Balaeniceps rex (assembly GCA_013401315.1). Taxonomy (NCBI): domain Eukaryota; kingdom Metazoa; phylum Chordata; class Aves; order Pelecaniformes; family Balaenicipitidae; genus Balaeniceps; species Balaeniceps rex. The sequence goes on along the minus strand of VYZW01001885.1, from coordinate 51,484 downwards.
TGCCTCACAAGCCCTTTGCTTTCTCCACCCCTCTGTATCCCTAAATACCCATCTTCCCTCCCCTGGCTGCCCCTCATGTCCCCTGCCCATGGCATTTGGCTGGGCAGGAGGCAGGACAAGCACCAGCCAGCCGGTCAGCCCAGCGGCCGATCCGCTGATGCCAAACCAGAGCCTGAAACCTCCCTGTTTTTCCTTCAGTGGGAAGAGTCATTCAGATCTCTTTCTATCTCCCAGCTGCAAATTTGCACAAAAGTTGTCAGAAGTTGGTATGACTGTTTCAATAGTTTCTCCTCCAGTTTCTCTCTCAAACTCTTTAAAATGTCCAACAGGCTCAGGAGCCATTAGGGGACTGGGAAGCCAGGCAGGAGGAGGGCAGACGTGCTGCCTGCTTGCAAAAACCAGGCAAACCCCCACAGGTATCCCCAAGGCATGGGATAGCTTCAGGCCTTCATTCCTTTCCAAAGGTAGCAGCCTCTCCTCCTCCTCAACTCCTCACTCTCCTCTTGTCATGCTGCCCCTGTGCCCCCGTGACAGCCCCTGTCTGTCCTCGAGCATCCTCATGCTTCCGCTGCTGTCCCCACGCCGGTGCCACATACGGCAGAGCCATGTCCCCTGCTCCGGGGAGAGGGACACACGCAGCCCCCCACGGTGGCTGTGATGTCTGGGCACCAAGCACCTCTCCTTCCTAGGGCCACCACAGCCCCCCTGGCCACCTCATCCTTCAGCCTCAGGGAACTGAGCCTCCAGGGCGTTTGTCTTCTTGGGTGAAGCGAAGAAAAGAATGGAGCCTCAAAACAGCAGATAGGCTTGAAAAGAAACAGAAGCCAGCAAAGCAACAAAGCAAAACAAAAAAAAGCCTTGGAAAAGCTAAAGAGCTTTATGGTTGTGGTTCGTTTCCAGCATCCCTCCAGGACTGTGCCACTGCCCCCATTTCACAGCCGCCCTCAGCCCAGGAGCCCCCCCAAAGGGTGTGTTTGGTGGAGATCGGACTCCACAGAGAAAATCAAGCCCAGGTCAGCTGCTACAGAGGCAGAGCACATCTCACTGCCTCGGGCGGCTGCGAGGATCCCTGGTGGAGCCCCTGCCTCCATCAGAGGGACTCAGAGCCATTGCCCTCCCTGCCAGCAGCAGGCAGAGCAAACTGGGAGCATCCCAGTTTATGCTTCGCCATATGCAATGTCTTTTTCGCTGGCAGCCCTGCCTGCTCTATATTGCCAGATATACTGCATGTGTGCTACACTGGGATCAGCATTTCCCACCTTTCTGAATCTGAGGGCCACAGAGTCATTTTAAACAAAGCTTAGGGACCATCTTGCACCGTGCAGCCAAAATGATTTTTTATATACAAGTAGAGACGCTTCTTTATTTATGCAAGTTTCCTTTTTCTGTTCACCCACCTGTATGCATGGGCACATGTTCATATTTATAAAGATTTTTTTTTCCTTTTTTTTTTGGCAGCTGCTGTGCAGATCACCCTCTGGTCACTAACAGACTGGGACTGGAGCCTCACAGATGCTGCTCCAGATGATGAATTAATTCCCCTTCATGTTGCAATAGGACAGTAAGCAAATGCTGACCACTGACTCCCGTGGGACTTGAAGCTCCTCATCCCTGCCTGAGACATGGGTGAGCTGGAGGGGAGAGCGGCGACTGCTGTTCCCGGCAGCCCTCTGAGCGCTGCCAGCATCCCTTCGAGAGACACCAGGGATGTCACTGTGAGACCCGTCCTCACAGAGCCCTGCGTGTCACGGGGGACTTGTCGCTCACTAGAATCGCATAAATCACACACACATGCACACACTGAAGTGTGAAGACTGCGGCAGAGCAGGGGCAGACCCGGGGCCATCCCAGGAAGGCCAGCGCCCACCTGGAGCTCGGGGAGAGCCCCCAGCCCGCACTGCAGGTTTCCCCCAAGGAAGGGCTCCTGCAGCCCAAGGGCTCCTGCACCTGAGGGCTGCCTGCACCTGAGGGCTGCCTGCACCCGGCTTGTGCCTGTCCGGTGTAACCCCTCCACCTACACCGTGTGGCAGGCAGCAGAGTCACCCCTTTTTCCGCACTGACATCCCCAGGTCTGCAATGTTGACTGAGCCTTTATCAGTCCTTATGGGTAGCATCTGCAACCACGATGAGCGTCATATTTTAAAGGCCTTTCTTTAGGCCCTGTTGAAGTTCCTGGGAAGCAACAGAAACCACAGACATACGTGGGAACCTGACTTTTTCCAGACTGTCTTGCTGATGATGTTTTTGCAGCATGAAGGGGAGAAGTGCAGCTCCAGCTGACCCATAGTCCCAATTTTCCCCAGTGCTACAGACAACCTGTGCATGCTATCCAGCAAGGCGGTAAGAGCTGGGAGTGGAGGGGCTGCACGACTGCTCCTTCACCATTTACCTGGGAGTACCTATCTACCAGACATTGTTAAAAGAAAGGAGGGATAATAACAAGCCCCTCTGCAAACCCATTCACATTTGGCTCTGTGCTTATGTGCCTCACGAAAGAAGAAACCCCATTTCTTGCTTTTTTTCCCAGCACTTGCAGCCCCTGTTCATTTTGTCCCTGGACTGAGCTTTATTTGAAGGCTCCCCATCACCTGCATAATTTAAGAATTAAATAAAAAATATTGCTGTACACACAGAAAAAAGCATTGACTTGGTGATCCACCATGCTGAAGATAACTTATTTAGCAACTGGCAGAACACACACCCAGTGATAAACGAGAGCCGGGCTAGCGCTGGTGAGAATGACCAGTTTGATGGTCGAACCCTGCTACCACACAGACCTGACACCAAACTGGGTGTCTTTGCCAGCCTTTGCCCAGGATCAGCCGCCTGCCTGTTTACAGGACAGCAAATGTGCTAACAACATGTTAATCAAGAGAGACTAAAAAAAATAAAACAGCCAAAACTCAGCTCAGCTGTGCCCTGGAGAGTAAGCGCAGGGGTTTGTATATCAGCGTCCAGCAGTTATACCGGGTGTAGAATTGAGCCATCTGAAATTAGCCTGTGCTGCTAACTAACGTTTTTCATAGGGAGCTTGCTTCATTATCAAGAAATACTAAACATTAAGTGAATATTAGGCTCACAGGTGTACAGCTATGTGCAGAGGTAAAACTTAATTCAGTACAGGATCATGAAAGACATGATGGACACAGCAAATTAAGACACTTTCAGTGTCGTTCCTGTCAGAAGAAGGGAGGGGAGAGATTGGGGCGCGTATGATTTATGTTTCTCTTAGCCGTGGTAGCACAGTCACACACAGATCTGCTTTGCCAGCAGCGCTGTTTTTTGAGCAGCTCAAAACTAATAGTTTTCTGAATCTGATCAGGAATTACTGCAGCTCTTTTTTTTTCCTTGAGTTGGTGAAAAGCAGATTTAATTTTGGATTTAAACCATTCAGCAGCTCAAAAGGAGCAGCCCCATTCTACTAGCAGAGAATCAGGGAGTGAAGCTGTGTAGCTGCTTTCAAATTGTGTGTGGGTGCCTCTCACTCTGCTGTGTATGTGACATCAGGAAAAATAAAGTGGCTTTGAGAATATCCCTGAAGGATTACGTTACAAAAGATCTAATCAATTTTCATTCCCCAAGTTAAACGAACTCAAAAATTAAGCCAATATTCAGCAGTAATGGAGATTTTCTAAATGTCTAGTTAATCTAGTGTTAATAATGTAAGTAAGATTTATTTAAATAAGTTTCTGCGGCATGATTCTGCATAATCCTTGCTGTACAAAGCTCAGAAACGTTCCTTAAGCAGGTACCTTCAGCTCCCGCAGCAAAGGAGGAGTGTAAGAGACACAGGGTCAGTCAGAGAGTCTCTTGGGTGTTTGAAGTATGACACGTAGGGGCAGTACTCTACAAAATACGAAAAAAGGATTCCTGCTGGGGGTGTTAGTGCCCAGGCAGGGTGCGACAAACTGCCATGACTCAGACCTTCTGGCTCGACCTCTGGTCCCTGGGGCATCCTCAGCGCGGTGGCTGTAGCAGAGCATTTCCAGCACTTCCAGTGGATGGAGGGGAAAAGGCCTGGCTTTGCCTCAGGGGGGACCGAAGGCAGGCACCCCACTGACGAAGTCCATCATCGCACTGGAGCTGAGACTTTTTGCATGAGGCCCGTTTGCTTTTCACACATGGACCATCCCTGACACATTGCCTGCAGTTTTGGTGGCATCGCTCTCATATTACAGCTAAGTCATACCCTGCTTCATGTTTACACCTAACCAGCCTTTAATACCTGATGTTTACAACTGGCCACCACTGCCAGCAGTCTGTTTCCACAGGGAAGCAGAGCAGCCCAGTGTCACCCCCCTCAGAGGCTCCTCGGGGCGATATTTAGAGGCATACCAGCCTGCACAGCAACGTTGTGGCCATACGCACAGATAGGTGCTAGGGACTAGTGTGAAGAGAGAGCAACCATCAAACTGGGAAGATTAGCATATTCTGCTTCTGATGGCATGCCAAGACCATAACCTACTTCACTAAGTAGCCTTTTGCTTAGAGGATTGACTTGTGTTGGGCCTATTTATAGTGGAAGGCAATACACCCCTGAGTTCACAGCTATTTTTGATATTTGACTGGGCAGAGCAAATATCGAATGCAACCCTGGAGTGGCTGCATTTATTAGTTAGGAAAAAATATTTATATATCTCTATGCATTTATATATTTTTATACAAATGTTTGGATGTATGTGTATGTGTATGTTTGTGTGCTCAGCTGGTGGTGGGGAGGGAGGGGAAGGGGGCAACAGGAGGATGTCCCTTCAGGACCACTGGTGCCTGGATTACTGGAACCATTTAAACAAGCAGCATTGGGTCACCTGTGTGCAGGAACCATGACAGGGAAGAGAGGCTGAGGGCTGGACTGGGTCGCTCACACCTGGGTATTGGGTGCCCTATAGCAAGCCCCCAGGTCCTGTGTGGTACCGACCAGCACCCAAGAGCGTCGCAGATGCCATAGGGTAGTGCAGCCAGCACTAGGGGAGCAGACAACCAAATCAAGCCCTGATGCAAAGCTCGCAGGCACTCTGGCATGCCCAAACCCACAAGCAAGCACCAACAGGGTCATTTCCCCAACACAACCCACAGAGTGGAGTTTCTGCTTAAGGAGACCCTCCCACCGGGGTCTGCACTTAGGCAGCTGGGGCAGGAGGCTCCTGTCAAAAGAGAGGCTCCTCTCCTTGCAGAGAGAAGCCAAAGCTCCTCCAGGTAGGTGAGGACAGCTGGGGAGAGCTGGGTTGGCAGCAGTGGGGCCAAGGGGGGCTCAGGGCAGGCAGGGTCCCCCGTTGCCAGCACCTGCAAGCAGCTGGCAGCCTTTCTGCAGGGGACCACCACCACCGTCCCTCCTCTTCCTCCCCCCGCACACCCGGTCCGTATGCCAGAAGAGGGAGTGCAAAGCCCACTCACAAAGCAGGGCACAGCGCTTTGGCAGATCAGGGCTTCCTAGGTTAAAACGTGCTCAGTTTAAAAAGGAAAAATAAAGACCCCTATCTCCCGTAATTAGTCCCTTCATATTTCATGTCCCAATATTGCTGAAGAAGAAAAAGCAGGAGGAAAATACGGGGTTTGCAATTATCAGCCCTTCCCTGCACAACGCTGAGGGCTGGCAGGGCAGGAGTGTCTCTCTGGAGCTGCAGCAGCTCTCCCGGGCCAGGGACAGCCCCAGGTCCAGGGCTGCAGACAGGCAGGGACAGGCAGGGACAGGCAGGGACAGGCAGGGAGGGTCCAGCCATGGCTGGTGCAGCTTCAGCCCTTCCCATGGCTCAGTTAAAGCTGAACTTCGGCCTCTTGACCCATGAACACTTGTGTTTTCATGGGAATTGGGGAAAAAAGGCTCAGACAACAGAAGGAGCAAATGGATCTGCTGACAGCCCCAGAGGTCGGGAGCCTGTGGTCCTGGCTGTGCTCTTTTGCAGGCAGCAAGGTGTCGGTACAGGCAAAAGCTGGGGCAGCAGAGCTGTGTGCTGGCCGCAGGGTTAAACCTGCCGAATACAAACACTGTGACCCTGTCTCTCTCCATCTCCTGCAAGGATCTTGCATTTGAGAGAGTTTCCTCCTGTGACTTCAACTCTGGATAATTAACCCTACCCTAAACTAGTGCAACCAGGAATCTGAAGCTGTCAAAGCAAGTATCCACTATGGCATGCATATTTTTTATTTTAAAATGTCTATAAAGGTAAAAGGATACTAAGGGAAAATTATTTGCTTTTCCTAAATCTCATCCTCCTTCCAGCTGTGTCAGGGGAGAGTAATGAGTTCAAGACAGGAATGGCCCAAATGTTAATGTAACAAAGCACAGGATTTAAAGCACAGCTGCTTTGTAGAGGTCTATAAGCCCAGAGCCACTTTGATTTAACCAACTGCGAAGAGAAAGAAGGAAAACAAAGGAAAGAGAGAGAGAAATAAACAATATTTGAGGGTTTATTTTCTCCCTGTCAGTCCTACAGATAGATGACTCACATTTCTATATCATAGAGGAACATAAGGTGGAGCATATAAAGCGTTTGTCCTCATCCTGTCCTCATCCACCCATTTTGCTATGACCACAGCACAGGATTGGTCTCTTCAAGAACACACATAAACTTGTTTTCTTTCTTTCTGTTAAAAGGTGAAGTGAATGAGGACAGGCCAGTAGCAGAAAGTCCCGTTGGCACTGGGTTGACCCACCTAATGTGAATGGGAACCAAATATTCGTGCCAAGCTCAAGCCCCAACCCTGGAGCCACTAAAGCCAGCAAAGCTCACCTTCCTGGCTCCCTCCATGGCCAGACAGGCTCTTTCAGGAAGGGAGCAAATCTCATTCTGCAGGACCTCCTAGCTGTCCTGATGGCATCTCCCACTTGAAGTCTATTTGAAAGCTGTATTTTCAGGAGCATTTTAGCTGAGGGTTTTCTCATCAGGGTCACTACTTCTCACCATCCGCAGGTCTGTGTTTCCCAAGGGCCAACAATAGGGATCGTTTATTTTGAACATTGAAAACCTCTGAGACTAATGTATTACCAAAAAATTCACCAAATTAGCCCTTAAAATACCAATAATTTTGTTACATCAAACAGTTACAATGGCCAAGTTTAGTTACAGCATGGGAAGAAAACCTCTGACTGAAAATTTCTGACTGGCATGTTGGCTGGGCAGGGAACGATCTAATCAAAGTTTGTATAAAGCTACACTCAGGAATGGCAAACAAAGCGTTTACTAAATAGCAGTTATTCTGAATAGATCCCAACACAAACGTCAGGGGCTGTATAAGTGGCAACAAATATTTTGAGCTAAATTATTAGCAGAACTTTTTCTTACTGCTAAGGTAATTTCACTAAGTAAAAGTATTTTAAAGGGGCAAAGGGACTGAGCCAGGGATTTACCTCCAGTCCAGGCTAGAGGAGAGAATGAGGGGAAAAACCCCAACACCGAAACCTTCAGGTGAGGGCACCTGGCAGGGGCTCCCAACTTCTGAAGCTTCGTTCTGACTCACATAGTTCCCCTCTCAGTTTCTCCCCTTGCAGGTGGCCCTCCTTAATGCAAACAATTAAATGCGCATTAGGTGAAAGTGGCTGATCCTATTGCCTAATGAGAAGGACATTTGGCAGGAAGGTAAGGGCACCTGGCTTGTTGTTCAGAAATCAGCCCCTTTCTTACAGGGGCCTCATGTTCTCCACATTTCTAAAGCTCTCCTTTGTTAATGAGGAGGTGAAGAAGGAGGTTTTGAACCTCTCCAAACAAAGTCCAGCCAGCCTGAGACTAAAACCCAGAAACAGCATTTGTAGAACAAAGTAACAGTGGGTTCCAGCAACCAGAAACTCATCATCCAGTTCATATGTCATTAAACCTCGCTAGCCCTCCCGTCAGCAATGGGTGCTGCCGTTGCAATGCCCTCAGTTGCAAAGTGCCGTGTGCCTGTGCTCTACGCTGGTAACCAGCTCGGGATGCGACACAGAGGGTCTCTAGGGGTGTGGGAGGGGGACATTTACCACCAAGGAAGTGTTTTCAGTGGGGCAGGACTGGTGAGAGGGCTGGCCTGCTTTCCATCGCCTGCCTGGCGTGAACATGCCAGTTACGTCTGCACAAGAGCCTGCTCCTGCTTTGGGAAAACTGGTTGCACTTGGGGAAAAAAGCAGTCTTTGACCTCTGGCTGGTGAAATGAGAAATGCCATGAACTCTGCCTGAAGTCTGCCAGGTTTGCATGAAGTTCGTCAATGGCAAAGCCTGTCCTCTGCACACGTGGTTTTGCAGATGTTGTTGCTGAAAAAGGCCATCCAGGAGCCTTGATGGCTGTTACAACAGGTCACTGAATCTCACCAGCACTTCTTGTCTAGCCTGGATGTGGTTCATGTCCCTTCATCTATGAACAAAGTGCAACGGAGGGGCGTAATGCAGATGCCACAGGTCCTGGGGACCAACGGGAAACAGAGTTGGGGATGGCCGGGGCTGTGTGCACAGCTGATCCCAGCGGCGTTGTCCTCCTTCAGCCCAGGCTGCAGGTCACCCCCAGCATGCCTATCGTATAGCAGATACGAAGCAGCAGCCCCTGAACTCCCCAAAAGCCTCCTACAGAGCTAGAGCTGAGCCAGGCTGTGGTGTATGCTGTCAGGAAGCAGCTACCTGTTGGTGGCTGCCAGGGTGGCCAAGGGTCACTGGAGGTAACAGGGTGTCCAGGATGGTCTGGTGCTGTGGTTCAGTATTTGTCTTCACCCTTCAGGAGGGATCTGTGATGTTACCAGACAGCGATGCTTGGTGGGATGGTTTGCTCCCTTTTGGTTAACCAAAACCACAGAGGCAGCCCCTTCCTTGAGAAAAGGTAAAAGTCCACAGGACATCTCCAATTCTCTCATCGAAACCTCTCCCACAGCGGCATTTTTTTAGTGCTGACACCAGCATACCCCAGCCCTCTCCCTCGGTCTTCCCGCACACCAGCATCCAGCTGTCTGAAACGGCGCCCAGCGTACTGCCTATTTCCTTTTTCTCTCTTTATTCTTATTTGTAGTCCCTTCATCATTAGTTCCCACAGGACTATCAATAGCATATTTGTCTGACACAGACAGTTTCACTGCTATAAATTCTCCACAGCCCATTGAATAGAGACTTTTTAATTAGGTTTTAGAATTTTTCCATTAGCAGAGAGATGTTGAGAATTCAGGTCTCACTTCTGAAAAGCAAAATATGATAAAGAGTGAAGGTGCTTGATTTACTGCAATATTAACATTTCCTCCCTGTATTCATGGGCATGAATCAATTGCTGTTTTGCTACCGTGGACAGAAATGTGTTTGACAATTTACTTTATTGTGCTACAAATGAGAGATTAATCCAGTCATCCAACGTGAGAACCCTCCTGGGCTACTGTATTGTCTGTGACATAGGCAGAAAATGTGAACAATATCTTTTATCATAAAAATTTGATTGCTTTCTTATTTGCACCCAAAAGGCTGTATGTTCTCCCTATTAAAGGGTTTTTCTGGCTTCAGCTCCCACTTTGCCTCACAGATCTGAGACAGGGCCTTGTATGAAAGGGGAAAAGATTGAGCGGGTGCCACCTCCTCGACGAGTGTGAAAGAGCAAAGCCGTGCTGCCTTCGGCCCTAGACCCCAGCCTCCATGGTCACAACAAGAGGGCAAGCGTCATTTCTAGTATGCTCCCAGCTGCTGGGTGTTCCTGACCCAGGGAATTCATGAACCAGCTGTGACATTTTGGTTTTTTAAAAGCCCGGATGGATTTTTCCTTCCAGGAACTGTTGCAAATGGCTTTTTGTTGAGCTGACAGAGAGCTCTCTTACTTGCTGTCTGTCACATCCCCAAACACCTTCAGATCAGAATGAACTGTCACGGCGGTGTTTTGCCAATGCAATCCTTGCAGGCATCAAGTTTATATTTCAATCTACTCATCCCGACAAAACTTTACGTTGACAAAAATCCCAGCCAACTCTAATGAGCAATGTTTTAATCCTGCTGGGTACATTTGCTCTAGTTCTTGCACCTCAGCCATAGTCCAGTGTGTTGCGTCATCTTTTGTCAGGTTACAGTGGGTAAGCAGGACGCAGCAAGGGCAGCCTCAGGTGCCATTTCATCTGCTGTGGCATCCTTCATCCCAGCTGGAGACCGCCAACATGCTCGTCTAGGCCTGAGATAAAGACCTTTGTGGCTTCTGCAATGCTCTCACCTGCAGTAACATATTATAAAAAACACAGTAAAGAAAAATGTTCTTATTAAGATTTTGTAGTTTCGAGAGGAGGAAAGTATTTTTTTTCTCTTTTCTGATTCTTGGCAAAACTTTACAGTTCACTTGATATGCTCACTCTCTTTAAGATCCTTAAAAGGAAGGTTTCAAAGGGATTTTATAGCTAGCTGCCTTTTTTCCTTTGAAATTTCTACTTTTTTCTTCCTACTTTCCTCTTTCATTATTTTGTTAACTCCTTTGAAGAATTTAACTATATAGAGAGATGGTTTTCCCCTGAAGTAGCTCTCCCATTAACCCTCATATACTCTTGCTAACATTAGAGCTTAATATTTCTCCTTCTATTTTTAACCACATTTAATTGGTACAGAAGAAACACTTTCTGGCCAGTATTTCCTCCACTAACTGTCATCAGTGAAGAAAGCAATAACTGAAACTCGCTAAAAGCAGCAATTGTCTTGACTCCACTCTGCCACCACAGTAGGTAGTTTTTGCTAGCAGCTCAGCTGAGCCAGTCCAGGTCACTTTCTGCCCTCTAATTTTTTTACAGACCCTGCCACACCGTAACCTCCCTCTGAGCCTTCTCCAGTCCTCACCGTTATTTGGAGACAGCAGCTTAGGCAGTATCTTTTTGCTACCCGCTTTTGGAACGGCTAGGGCAAAACTCTGAAATGACCTTTTCCTCCCACATGATGTCTTAGGCTCACTTATTATTCCCTAGGTTTCCTGCTTCTCCTATTTCAAGAATTTCTCACTTGTATTTACCTCTTTAGCTGTTTGTGCCAGAAATAACCTTACAGCCCTTTGCCTGCATTGCCTGGTTTTCGAGGGTTTGATCACCCACTGTTCCCATAGTAGCAAATGAGAACTACAGATTTTTTTTTTCTCATGTGTCCTGAATAATATTCAGTCCTTGACACATAAGGTGAAAACCACAGTTCACAATCTGCTCTAAGAAGCTGCAAGAAAACTAAAAGGGGAACACTGACCTTTAGCTTGCAGGATTAATGGCTACTAACCCCTGCGTGCTCCCATTTATGTGACCACCTGCTCGGACATTAATGAATGAATTACGCTAAAATGATACAATACAGGCAATATTTATCAGCTGCTCCATGCCATTGCCCTCAGCACATCAGTGTTTGGAGCTGCCGACCGGTCTTGGTGCCTCCCCATCCCCTGCCTCGGGCGCAGGTGAGAGGTGTTGGCCTGCTCATACCCCTCGCTGGCTGCACCGCAGGCAATGCATTTCCCTGCACCTGCGAGCATCCCTCCTGCCAGTCACCGTGGGAGGGAACCAGCCCAGAAACCCTCCCCCCATTCACAAGCAGTGCTAGATTTAGGTCTTTCTTCCAGTAATCGCAACCGATCCGTGGGGGGTGGGTTTGCTTTGGGTTTTGGTGAGTTTCAGAAGCATCTGTGAAACTCCACTCATCACAACATTTTCCATTCTCAAAACTGGGACATTTTTACCAGATTCAGAATTAAAAACAAACTAGATTTTCTTGATTTTGAGGTGAAAACTTTCACCAGATGATTAAACTCATCAATTTGGGAGAATTTGAAAAGATGCTCCTAAAAAATGGTGAAAATCAGAAGATACAATGACAAAATCACAGGATCGGCCAGACTAAGCCAGGCTAAATCCATCCCCAGCTAAGGAGTACAGAGAATACAGTCATGCACTGTATTCTTCTCATTGACAGCACATGCCTCATCATATCGTTGAATGTCTTCTGGTTGTTGTGTTCTGAGAAATGATGAGTACCGTCAGCTAAAGTCCAGCCAGCCAGTGTCCTGTCCTCAAGAGTAGCAAGAGTAGTCATACGGGCAGCGATACTTTCCCAGAATACTCTTCCAACCTCCAGCAATTTGCAGCTTAGACATTTCCTCAGATAGACATATAGTTTCAGGATTTAATAGCCCCAAACAATTTTTCTTCATTGAGTTCATCCAATTGCTTTTCAGACCTGTGTGAAGTTTTAGCATCCACAACGTCCTGCAGAAGGGAGCTCCACAGCTGAACTGCATGGTAGCCACGTGCTCAGTGAAGAGCTGTCTTCCTTCACGTGTTCTAAGCTGCCACTCAGACATTTATATTAGACGAGACTATGAGCTCTGCCTCCTGTGACCTGTGTAGACCTCGCAGCCTGGAGAGACCTAGTGTACATGGTCAGTCCTGGTGTGGATGCTGTCCCACACCGCCATCCCCATTACAGGGCCTTCTACAGGCCAGAGATTGAGAACACGGCATGAAAAAAGTGGACGTACTGTACATTTATAAGGTGGCATAACAGTGTGAATGTGTGTGATTCCCTATCCCTTCCCTAATAATTGTTAACCTGCCATTTGTTTTTCTCATGGTTGCTAAGCACTGGGCTGGTGTTTTCATAAAGCTGTCTGTTACCCTCCATATGCTCATGTCATACTTACATTGCACTTGCACATACCCAAGTGATCATAATCAGTTTAGGGCCCATAATTTTATTTGAAAAGGTAGGATTGCTCCTTTCCCAGGTGTGCATCACTTTGTATTTATGGACATTAAGCATCACCTGCCATCTTATTCTGCAGTCATTCAATTTTGCACAATGCATCTGAGCAATTGGCTTGTATCTTCGCCACCACAGAAATATTGTGTTGCCAACAAATTTTACCCTCTCGCCTCCTCTTCCAGGTGGTTTATGAATTTGTTAAGCTGCAAAGGTCCCAGCGTAGCTCTCTGCAGGAGCCTCCTCGTGACCTGTCCCCGCAGTGAAAACCATCCACTGGCTTCCACCCTCTGCTCGTTACCCTGTTATTTATCCAGGAGGAAACTTCCCCGTCTGTCCTATGACACCTTAGCTTCTAAGATCCTTACACTCTTCAAAATCTTTTTTCATAGCTCATTGCTCCCATGAGCCAGAGGGCTTTTCTCAGCATCTCGTCTAATAACACTTTCTCCTTCTTAACTTGGAGCAACCAGAATGTCACAAAGTGGTGCAGGCACAGGAGCAGCAGGGGTTGCGACAGTATCAAAATTATGTTTCCCGCTTTGTACTCAGTCCCTCTCCTAATAACTGCTATAACTCAATTTGCCTTCTTGACACTTTGAATATTCAGTTGGCATATCCACAGTAACTCAAAGCTCTCTAAGTGACAACAGCTAATTTGCAGCCCATCTTTGTGTTTATATAGTTAGGTTACTCTTCCTCCATGCACTTTGCACTTACCCACTCTGCCTTTCATTTGCCATTTATCACCCAGTCACTCAGTCTTGTAAGACATTTCTGCAACTGTTCAGTTACCTGCACTTTTGAAAAATATGAAAAATATTCTGAATCATCAGCATATTCATCACCTCATTATTCGCCAACCTTTCCTGATCATTTATGAGTACGTTGAACAACAAAAATCCTCTCCTCTCCCTGGTGACAGCTGACCTTTGTCTCCTATCTTAAAAGAAGTTATTTGTTTACCTCTTTATGGTTTTACTTTCCTGCGGTGAGGGGTGGGGTTTTTTTGTTTTTTTATTTGGCTTTGAAAACAGGTCTTTTTTCTTCTAGTAGTTTCCTTTGCTCTGCCATTTACTTATTCTGGGTCTATATGTGTGCCTGAGGACATCCTTTTCATATTTTTTGTTTGGTGCTAAATATTTACTCTGAGTCTTTCATATTGTGTCTTTAAATAGCATCCTGCTGTTTGCGAGCATTTCACCCATTTTACTCTTCCTTTAAGTTCCATTTAAAAAGTTTCCCTGGTTTATATATTTCCCTTTTTAGAAGGTAACAGATCAGGATTTGTTACTTTTTTCTTGTTTGGGGCATGGTAAACTAGAATACATCATGACCACTGTCATAAAGGGGCCTTTCAATGGCCATGTCTTGAACCAGATCTTCTGCATTTCTCAGGACGAATTCGGGAGTTTCTTCCCCTCTCTGGGTCACTGCAAAGACCGATGGAGTCTAGAAAAGAGATTAAGACCACATCTTTCCCTGCCTTGCTGGTTACAGCCAGTGGGTCCTTTTCTCCACAGGCTGGTCCCCACCTCATCTCGGGAATGATAAGCATTTTCTGGTGTTGTTTTGGTGCTCACAAAAAAAGGTGACTGCTGGCAATGCAGGTATCAATGAGCTGCTTGGAGAACCCAGAAGCATTAGGAAAAATAATAGGCTCGGTTCTGCATTTCTAAACTGGCACTGAGCTTTGCAATTGCTACCAAAACTTTTTACAATGTATTGGATATTGAAATTCAGGCTTTTGTGTCTGATTCAGCTCTGAGTTATATATTTGATTAACTTCAGGTAACTATTTTTTTTATTTTACCTTGTGCAAGGATGTTGGCCACAGAAATGTGACAAAAGCCCTCCGCCAGCACTGCCTCTGGTTTGTAGCAATGACATACTCTTTTACAAAATTCTCCTGAAGGAGTCTGTACAAACCAGGTTCAAGTTGGCTTTCACACCTGCGTTAGTATATCTCAGGTAGGTATGTTTATCAAAGTGACGGATCTCAGTGGTTACTTTGAACTGTGCATTCCCAGAATTAAGATGTAGGGTTTTCTTTATTTTTTGAACCCACAGTGTTGTTTGGTAGATAGGCAGATAACATCCTGAATTGAGGGCTTTTGTGTGCTAACTCATCTAGTTAAAATACATGGGAGGCTAATGGCCCTCTCCCTCATTTACACTAGAAATGCCAGGGTTTTCCCACGCTCCCAAGGCATGGATCAACACACCTTACACAGCAGGTCGTCAGAGAGTGTACAGTACCTCTTATCCCTACTACTTTCTTCTTCTTCTTTTTTTTTTTCCTTTACAGCTCAAGGCTTCTTTCCCTTTCTGTAGTTCCTTCTCCAGACCTGTTCAGATCTGAATCCCACAGAGAGCGATTAGCAGCTTGGGGAGACAAGAACTGCGGTGGGACACCGCCTGCTGCAGTAACCTACATCTGAACTTTGGTGCACGTGAGGGTCACAGAGTTCCTCTCTATATCCAATTTCTCCTGACTCAGTGCCTCCCCTGTTTTCCCTAGTGACACGTATCTGCCCCTGCTCTGGTGGCTGACGTTTTTATGCAACACGTTTCTCTGTAGCATGGCTTGCAAAAGTAAGCCAGGCAGCAACCATGCAACTGGAGCATTGTAGAACCTTTGGCTGGACTCCAGGGACTTACATACATACATGAGTGTTTAAATTTTTCCAAAAATCTCACCTGTCCCATATTTCAGCCTGTGTTTAACAACATGCACAGGTTCAAGCAATGTTTTCTCAGCTGTGGTATTTTTAAGCTTCCCTGTGAAGCATTGCTTGGCTGATTGCTTCTGAAAAGGGGGGCAGCCTGAAAGAAAAAGGGAAAGCCAACCCCAGTCCATGCCCAACAAGGGTGACCCAAGTGAGTGGCACAGGTCGTACTGCTCTGGCCAGACACCTCCAAGCTGCAGCACAGCTACTGCCTGCTTCGTGGGAAACAAAATTTTTGAGCATGTTTTACAACAGATCTATATCTAAAAATAACATGGTTAGACACCTCCCACACACACTCAAAATATTGATCTTTAAGCTTCAAAAACACGGGGATTTCCTACATGGGCTAGAGAATAACCTCTGCTAGGGAAGCCCAATACAAATCTGAGACCGCAATGCTTGTTATAGGAGTTGAGCTGCAAATCTTACTGGGAACCTCTTCCTGGTATTTTTGCTTCTGTTCAAATGCACGCTCCCGCGCAATCCCAACAACCTTGCTGGCCTCTTGAAAATCCCATTCCCAGATGTGCTCAGCACAGAAATAAATGAGTACAGGCTCAGAACAGGAAGGAACATTAGGAATTGACTGCAACATTGCCTAAAGTTTCCATTACAAGTTTTTCGACCTCCAGGTAGCTCTAATTTACACCAGGGATTGGGGACGACTGGAATGATTTCTGCCATTAGCCCAGGATCCCTGCTGCATGCAGAAACTTGCAGCTCCAAATCCAGCCCCCTACTTTATTTATCTTTATTTAATTCTCTCTAGGTTTTAATAGGAGCAGCAAGGAAACTCAACGCTCTAGCATGCCTTGCAAGGACAAGTCGCACATGGGAATGGGCCTGTTAAAAACACAAGGGTCCGCAGGACGGTAGCTGGAAGAGACTCATGTCCCTAATTCCACAGCATCTCGCCCAGATGCTGAGATGAATGTCTCCGCGTCGGGAGCCCAGACCCTGCCCACTGACGCAGCAGCTGCCTGCCATGCGGGTACCCCGTATATACGCACACATAGGCGGTTTGTGTCAGTGCCTGCTCTGTGCATGGTTTGCCCACTCACCGTCTCACCCACTGCCTTGGGCACCGCTACCACGAGCTGCGTGGGGGGCATTGCCTCACCTCCTTATTGCAGAAATAAACGCCAGGTCCCAGTCACACACCCGCTATGTGAGCTGGTGGCTGGGACCTCCCAGCACAGGGAGAGGACGAGCCTGGAGCGCAGGCGTAGCACAAAGCCCATGGCCAGGGCTGCAGCTCCCTGCGTGCAATTCCCAGGAGGGACGGGGATGCCTGGGAGCCCCAGCCCCTTGCTGTCCCTGCCCTCGCTGGTGTCCCTGCCACCCCCTTTGCACCAGGACAGGGCCAGGTGCTGGCAGGTACTCAGGGGTGCCGTCAGCCTCTGCAGAGGGTCGTCCAGACCCCACAGGGCTGTTGCAGACAGAGTCATATCAACTCCTAGCCCTGCTCTCCACCTCAATAGGGTCATCACAGTGACCCCATGTTGAGATATGCCCCTCTGCCTCCAGCGGTCAAATGCCAAAACCTCCATACCGCAAACCACCCATATAACTCGTCAGCGTAGAGCAGACCCACGGCACAGTATTATGGGCCCCAGGGTAAGTACACCCTGAAAAATACACCCTTTAAACATTGTGGTCCTACAGGCCATACCATGGGGGAGGGTAGGCACCTGCGCTGTCTGTTCCCCACACCAATCCCCCTGTACCTGCAAATGGGGTGGAGGAAGGGAGATATAGCAGGGCACCAGTGGCCATCAGAGCAAGGCAAACAGTAAGCCTAATGATAAGGAAGGAGAGTACTGCTCACTGCTATGGTTTCTAGAAACATGCTCATAAAAACCAATATTGTAGTGAATGAGTGGCATGTAGTGAGGTTCACCTAAGTGGTGGTGTCAGACTATCCTTGCTCCGAGTCTCTCCTTCTGCTGAGCACCCCTTGCACAGGTGGAAGAAGCAAAATTGCTGAAGACTCCCCCTTCCTTTGTCTCTGATTTTTTTCTCTTTTATGATGATTTATTTTAGCAAGCACTCAAAATTTGGGGTTTATTTTTTTGGGCTCACATGCAGTGATTTCTCAGGTCAGCACTCACACTAACAGTTAACCCAAAAGCAAATTCCCTTTAGGACAAAAAACTCCCTTTAGGATGAAAAACTAATTTGTGCTGTTGGTTGCTCGTTCTTTGTTTTTAAGTGAAAAGGAAAAGAAAAAAATACCCACATCCTTTAGAAGATCTGCAATATCGGAATACAAAGTTGCAGCCTGTTATTCACCCGCAGCAAGAAGGTCTGTACCAGCCATGGGGGTTTCTCACTTTCTTGCTGGGAAGAAAGTGAGAGCACCACAGTTCAGCTAAAAGCGCCATGGGAATGGAGGAGGGTGGTGAGGGAGGACACGGAGGCTGGAGAGGAGGAAGGAGTCCTTCAAGCCCCTTCTGGCCATGGGCACTTGCTGAGCCTGAGCCCCCTACACAGAGTTACCAAAAAGTATAGCTAAGTGCTGGCCTCAGGGAAAGGAAACACATTTACAGGAAAACCCCAGATAATTTTCAAGGCTTTGCTATATAAACATATTAAAGATATTAAAGTAATCCGCTGGCAGAAAGCAAGAAGCTTATTTCTTTTGGTGTGTTTGTTTTAAGATGCCAATCAAACGCTCTTTCCGCAGCAAAAACTCAGTGGTAGATTTGCCTTTGTGCACGCAGTTGGGATCGGGCCCAAGAGGTGACAGCTGACAGATAAGGACTTAACTAATGTCAGTAAGAGGCAGGAGGGACGAATGTCATCGGCAGTTTCACCTGACTCATGCGATGGGCCGATAATCTACTGAGAACTGCTATGGAGGTCTGAAGGCAGCGTGGTCCCCCTCTCAGTTTGACCACTTTCCTTTCGTGCACGGGCAACGTTTCAGCCAATCTCACCTCCTGCACCGCGAGAAGAAAGCTGAAGGAAACATTGCTAATGACTTCGCTGGACCAGGCATCACGATGGACATTTGGGAGCACTGTTGATGTTGCACATAAGGAGAAAACTGGAATTTTAAGTTGTAAATCTGACGTTTTCTCACAGTGATGGAGGTAAAACGCATGATATGAACTGCTGAGTGCTGGAACACAGTCCTCTTCTGCCTGCGGCTTGGTATCTTGTGAAATGAAGGAAACACAAAATGTTTGGCTTACGAATCATGACTTTCAATGAGAAGTGCCATCAATATATTAAATAGAGATGGGCATAAATAAAGTATTAAACAAGTTAAACAGCAGGAAAATGAGCTCTATTAGTTTTTCCCTTGTAGACCAAAATCCTTCCTACAGGATTCAAAATACTTTTGAACAAATAAATTACCTTCAAAACACAACCATAGAAGTTCAAATTTCTCACTTTGACCTTTGCCAAGGAAAGAGGCACAAAACAAACTTATATATAAAAATCAAAGGCATGAAGACTTAATTCTGTCAAAGATCAAAAAAATGCATTGAATCCCTTTTCTGGTGAGGAACAGGAAGAATTCCATGGTTGTTTTCCCATGGGAAAAGGGACGCTGCAGACCACAGGGGCTGCAGCCAGCCCTGCCAGCTCTGTGGGTGCCTCCTTTGGGGAGGGTGCAGAGCTGGTCCCACCATCCCACTGCTTGTCTCCCCCTCCCTGGCACTGCTCTGCTTGTGTTCTAGCATTGGGAAGTAGCTAGAAGTTAAGGAATGTTACAGTAAATGGTAGTAAATGGTCCAAAAGGGAGATTAAAGCCTGACCGGGCAGTCCAAGTCCCAAGGCCCCTTGTCCTGGCACAGCCCAAAGGCTGCATTAGAGGCCATCTTTGAAACCAGGAGAAAGCAATCGGGAAATTAATAGGTCAAACGCGGTGCTTCAGAAGTTTGGTTTTGGCAAATCACATGCCTGTGGCGTTGGACAGGTTGTGAAGCAATATGCTGCTCTGGGGACCAGGACCAGGCAGAAGGGACGGGGACAGCCCCCACTGCGGCCCCGCCAGGGCAGGACCCGCAGGCTGGGAGGGGGTCTGCTCTAGGAGCCTGACCTTCCTCTTTGTGCAGGACCTCTAGTCCAAAATATTGGCTGGGGCGCTCGGGTCTGACCCCTGGACGACCACAATGCCTGTGGGTCAGGCTGAGATCACACATAAACTCTCCTTTCCTCTCTCCAGTCTCTTTATGCTGTTGCCTCTTTTGGTGGTGTTTTTTTTTTTTCCCCTGATCTTACCTTCTTTTCCTATTCCAAACTGGTGTAAATTGCCTCATGTGGAAACAAACAGAGGCCTCAGCCGGGCTCGGTATTTCACAGTCACACCTTCCACTTTCTCCATTTACGTATTTCTTCAGGTCTGCAGCAGCAGTTCTTGGTTCCCCAGCATGGTTCATCCCGTGGTCTCCTGAAGCTCGGAGGTGTCACACCTCCAGCCCTCCTGCCTTACCCGTTTCAGGGTAAGCATAACCAAAACCCTAAGACCAGAGAAAAATTCAGGCAGAAAAGATACGCTTGGATAGGAAATATATGTATGTATTTTTCAGTAGTGGCAAACATTTAAAGCTGCCCAGAAGTCTGAAATACTCTAATGGCAATGAAATCAGCTGGGGCTGCCAGGAGCACCCAGCAGTATCCAGTTAATAGATTATAGAATCACGTAATAGATATGTATCTATAGGTACATAATAGATACGTGATCAATAGAACATGGGAGCCTAGAAGTTTATCTCAGGGATATCAAAATATGCATGGCAACATTTCCTAATTAAACAAAAGAAAACACAACCTCTGGGTGAAGCATCGGATGGAACAATGTTATCAGACCTCACTGGGCAAACACAAGGAGCATATAAAACGAGCTGCTCCAAGGGAGAGCGGCACCTCTCCTCCACCTGCCTTCCAAGAGCGATGGATCTCAAAGTGATCTGTGTGCTCTCCGTCGTCCTTGTTGTAGCCCTCAGCACCTTGGCAGAGGGAAAGACTTTACCAAGTAAGTGCATTCATCTGCCGTTGCCTTCACAGGTACGTATGTGGGCCTGAGCCTACTGACTGTAACTGCAGGAAGACCACGTCTCCAGTTTATGTATCAGATGGCGAATATCTTGCTCTGGTACTATTACCAAAGTCAGAGTCTACTTTTTAATTTTTTCAGAGAAATTATGGCAAAATAAAAAAGACTGCAGGTGAGCTCTTGTGTTGGTGGGATAACCAGGAACTTGCTAACAAAGGTAGAGGGACAGACATGTCCAGGAGCTCGCTAGAACAGGACCAGGGCAGGAACAGGAGCTAGCTTTGCCTAAATAGTTTTCTGACATTTATTTTTTGCTACTTTGCCATGTGAATACAATTTCAAAGAAGTCTATCTGCCTCCTCAATGAAACACAAGTCATTTAGACAACTTAAGAATTGGAAAGCAAGTAACTCAATGGCAGACACCTAGGGACATCTCCAGAATTTCTTGGTTGTGGATGACTGTGCAGTAGACTTAAAATGTTAAAAGCATAGCTGCAACTATTTGCATGTAATGCTATGTTTTTATAGTCACCTGACGATAATGCAAAGATCTTGTATTTTTACACCTGTTAAAATATCCACTAGAGCCTTAACTCCTTCTTTCTTCACATCGGGCGGGAAAAGCAACAAACATTTACTAGCATGACATTTGAAGTTATGGGTTTTTACCATTTGACGTGGTCTATTTGAAGTCCAGAGACCTCACTGTGCTGGGCTGGCTTGGCTGCAAGTGAGACTACAGATTCTCAAAGGGTGGAGTACAACCCTTACTGAAATCGGAGGGAGTTTAAAAGCAGCTTTTAAACTGCACAAGCTCTGGTCTTAGCAAGTGATAGAAAAGGCACACTTGCAAAGATGGACAGAGTCTAGGGAAACATCATTGCTTCCCGTGGATGCCTGATAAATGCACCTCCACTAATGAGTGTGCAAATCAACACCCAGTTAACTTGCCACTTCTGTCCTGAACAGCAAGATGCCAGTGTAAGCTGTCCCCCAGGGAGCGGAAGAACTGCGGCTACCCGGGAATCTCAGAAGCAGAGTGCAGGAAAGCTGGGTGCTGCTTCAACGCTTCAGCCGCCAGCGTTCCCTGGTGCTTTTCTCCTAAACCAAAGAAAGGTAATATCTCTGCAAGAAACACTGATTCACCTAGTGTTTGATTATGCAGAAATGTGTACAACGGGGAGCAGCTCTGCTTTTCTTCTTAGGTCAATGAAGTGAGCACAAACCTCTATTAGAAGATCGCTGGTAGTAAAATGCAAAGTCAGACCTTGCTTACCCATCAGTCTTCTATCTCATCCTTTTCACACAGGATATTTCCTCTTCCTTCAGGCTTCTAGTTATCAAATAACCCATGCTGATTATTTAAAAACATTTCACTGCCGGTTGTGGTCTTGTTCATCAGTGGAGCAAGGGTTCCTCAGCACTTATTTAAATGGGTTTTTGGCTCAGGAGGACTTTGGCACTGCATGTCAAAGAAATCAGAAAGTCCTGAGTAGATGAGCCCATCTGTAGTTGGTTGACACCTGTACAAAAGATAACAGACATGCCGCAACTTCTAGGCTTTTTGCTTTTTTCTCCAGCCTGTTTTGATATAATTGCTACTTTCCTTCTGTTTCCCAGCATAATTCCACTTTCTCTCCCATTTTTTCTCCCAGTCTTCATTCAATGAAACGTCCAAAATATGCCAGGGGAAATCCTTTTCTCCGTTAGATTCTTCCTTCTAAAGCTTCCACTTTTTGCCTTTGTTTTCTCAGAGAGGGTAAGAGCTGCTCTCCCTGTCCTTCAAGGACTGGGGGTGTGTTGTAGATAACTGCTGAATGTGAGTTACATTTGCTGGGCTGACTGCGTGGCTCCTTCTCAGGAGAACTTCAGGGCAATCTCAGCAGTTGCACAGGTGAAATGAAAGGAAGTGAGGGCGCAAAGGCAACATTACCCAATAAAAGAAAGTGATATAAATCAAGATTGATCAACAGGGCTCAGAGTTGTCAGAGGAAAAAAAAAAATTTGCTTCTGAACACTGTTTGCATTTCATTAAAACCTTGAAAAACAAATGGCAGCAGCTTATGGTGTCATTTCCATAGAATTGCTTTTCTGAGCAGAACTGTTTCAGGACAGGTAAACTGAATTAGTCAGGCCAGATGGTATAACCTCTTTATCTGTGATTTTATTTTTAATTGCCTGGGTGAGCTGTGATTTCCTCCTAAATGACCTACCTCCTTTCCATAACTCAAGTTGGCATGCAGAGGAGGATGGGTTTTCCTCTCCTCACATTAGGCAGGCTGCTCTGGGGTTAGCGTTGGGTCAGGTCATGAATATACCCTGGTCTGAGCCTAGTGTCTGTGGTACCATTATGGGAGACATTCGGCTCTTGACCCTGTTGCTGGATCTAGGAAAGGTAAAGCTGGGTTGCTGCCTGACAGGCACTTCCAGGGTTGAATTTTGCCCCTTCTGACCCCTGGGGCACATCAGCAATTCCTCACCCCTTGGTATTTAGTTTTGCCTAACAGGCATGGTAAGGGTTTGGGTGAACCTGCTGCCTGAAATTGGTGTGGAGAAGGTCATCATGGCTGTCATGTCTGCTCACTGACCTCACCTTCATGGCCTGCCTTTTATTTGTGAATTATGCCACCAGGTAAATGTACCATAAAGTAACACAGCCTCCTTCCTTCCTTCCTTCGTTTTTGCTTTATGCAGTTAGGAAAGTATGTCCCAACAATCCTTATGCCAGGCTGAACTGCGGCTTCCCCGGCATCACGGCTGCGCAGTGTGAAATGAAGGGCTGCTGCTTCAGGCCACATCCCTCTGGTGTCCCCTGGTGCTTCTACCACCGCGTGGTGGAGGAAGGTAAAGTCCTGCATGAGACATCGTCCCTCGCATCCCCGTGGACACACCACAGCTGCTGGCAGGGTCCATGCTGCGCCCGTGCTTGGCGTGCTGTGCCAGCCCGGCGTGGCAAGAGGCCATGCTTGAGGGAGTGAGCAGGACAGGGTCTCCCTGCCTTCCCGTTGTGGGTTCAGAGCTCATCCCTCACCCAGGGCATGAGCGGGGAAGAGGTGGCTGAACCCTGAAAAGACTGGCTTCTTGCCCAGAGGGGTGGGTGTTGACGATGCATCTGAGCCAGGGACTTGTGGGCAATGTGGCTGCACAGGCAGTCTGGGCTCAGGTGTGAGCTCAAGCCCTCAGCTAATGCAATGGTAGAGGTGCAGCTACCAAACTCACATCTACTTTATCACAAGAGATAAAAGGCTTTGCTTTAGAAATGTGGAATGAACCTTACAGAAATTTCTGATCCCCTACTTCCATTTTGTTAATTAAGATTGACCTGTCAGCATATCTCATTTAGATAACCAATAGCCTCAGCCAAGTCCAACCCACCCCACAGCGTATTTTGTACTGGAAAAAATTCACCATAATTTGTTTTTACTGATCTGAATCATAGTTAGGAAACACATGTACACATGGCAGGGTGGGGGGGAGCAATTACTAAAAATTTGCCTTTTTGATGTCAAGCATCTAGGCAAAACACTTCCTAGCATCTTGTGTAATTTGTGGAGAAAACGTGTCCCTTAATCTGCTTCTCCTCTTTCCCTCCCCAGCTTGTTAAAGGAGAAACTTCCATCAAAAACCTTGTGATCTTTGGACCTACTCCAATGGGAAACAACAGTCGGAGGTCCCAGCTCAGACTTCATACTTTGTAACAGCTACGATTTCTAATTTTTGTCTTGGATTGACTCCTTTCTGATGAAAAGTTACTTGCAGCTTTTATTCTTTCAGTAGGCTAGCACCGTGCGGGTTTTCACTGTAATAAAAGAACTAAGACACAATTCGTGAGTTCTCTATCTTTATTTTAAAGCTGTATTCCTCTGTTTCCCAGGAAATCCGGCATCTTAGCAACCCGCCGATCAAAGAGTAGTCACCAACACTTCTGAAAGAGACATGGCACTCAGCTTTTTGTGTTAGTTACACTTTGCACTTGCAAGTGACTGCCTGCATTTGTGAGCTGATAGGTGGCTTCACACAGGCCACTCGCCCTTCTGAATACTGAAAATATTCAGTGTTTCCCTATACAGCTGCAGCTGTGGGTTTGGGCTTTTTTTCCCCCCTCGAGACATGAGGAAGGGTACCTCTGTTAGCTGACCACCGAGCTGGCCTGACTCAGACACCTCCTGCTCTCTGCGTCACCGTGTCTCTGGTGCTGCCAATCCCTCGGTGCCGCTGGCAGCGGGGCACGGGGTAGCTCAGGAAGGCAGGTACTCACCTGGCACCCTACCTAACCCGACACGGGCCCCGGCTGCCGATGCAACACGCAGCTGAATCACTGGGCACTCTCACAGTTCACCAGCGTCCCCACAGGCGGATCCTGTGGGTCACGCTCAGGAAAAGTCTCTGCAATGCTAAAAGCAAGAAACAGGTCCCCCTGGCCCTGACCTATACCTGAAACGGAGCCTGCTGTGTCTTGCCAGACACAGGAGAAGCTCCTGCTCCCCAGATGAGTGTGACTGCTTTCTCCTGGGTGTCTTTAACACTCAGCACCATGGCTTGAATGCTTCCCTGCTTCAGGTGAGTGAGGGCACAGTAAAGAGCCTCCAAGAGCACCGTTGGGAACAAAATGGGGAATGCGAGACTGCCAGGGCAGCAAGCCGTGCTGAGGGCTTAGCAGGAAAGAACAGTTGTGCAGGGCTGTGCTGCAAGGAGAGGGAAAATGGCGGAGACACATGCCTCCTTACAGATTTCTTGGACTAGATGATCCTGGGGTCTGTTCCAACTTTAATGATTCTATGATTCTCCAAGTACACTTTTGCGATGAGTAGCTTTGTCCAAGCGGGTAGAAATTAGCCATTCATAAAACTTCATTATCTCGCACTTAAAATAGACTCAATTGATTTGAATGTGGTAGGATATTGGTTGTAATATGAGCAATAAACTGACAAGTCTACCGAAGGTCTTTGAAGGTCTTTGCTAAGGAAGGTTTGGCACTGCGGCCCGGGAGAATTTGGAAGGCCTAAGCACAGTGTAATCATGACAATACTGCACTGCAAAATCTGGTGCAACAGCTAGGTGCATTCACCAGGTAATGGAGCCTTCACAGGAGTCTCGTTGGGAGAAAGAATGAAAATGCAGCCATACTGGAAAGGGTCACACTGAATAGTGCTGTGGAAAATCATCTGCAGGAACTGAAATTAGGCTGCCAGGGTTAGCGCTCTTCCAGGGCAGAGCTCTCACTGAGCCACATGTACTCACCAAAAGGCTTTTCCTTCTGCAGAGGCACGTGCCGACATGTGCGACATGGAGTATAAGGGGGCGTGTGGGTATTTCAGAGGGACAGGCTCAGATGGATAACTGCTTACTACTCTTGTCTCACCCTTTCAGATCTCTCCATTGGGGCTGTGCCAGCGAGGCAGGCGCAGGTCAGTGGCCCTGCTCAGCTTCCCTCGCCACAGCGTACAGGGGCTGCATTTGGCTTTGCAAGAAAAATTATGAACAGAAATGTCTTACTAAGGGGGGTGGTGGGTACTGTGGTGTCCTCTGCTGCAAAACCTGATTGGGAAACTCAGCCCGACAAGGCACAGCAGCTTGAAACTCCTGGGAACTGCTTGAGCCCCTCTGTTGAAATGGTCTGCATGTTGGCGTGGAGAAAAACAGCTGTGACGCTGACAGCAGTCTAACCCCAAAGGGACGAAGCATGAAGGGCTGATCTTGCTCGCTTGCTGTCCCTGGGCATGGTGTCCTCTGCAAAAACCATTAACTGCTGTGTGCTGACCAGCAAACCATTCCCAACAGCATGCTAAGCCAAGGCGCTGGGTCATGCAGTTGTTCTGGACATTTGAGGTTATAAATCAGAGTTAGTTGCTCATAGCACGAAGAATTATGACCTAAGGATCTGTCATCATCAGTAAGTCCTAAGGGACAATGGCTGTTCTGGGAATTTACAGTAAGTAAATGCTTGAGGTCTCTCTATGTAGACTGTTATCCACACCTACCCAAATGTGCTTGACCAAACTGCCTAGAATTCTTAAAATTAACATTTTTGGTGAGAAAACAAGCCAGCAAAAACAGAATAAAAGCCACAGACACTGAGGATTTGAAGATGGCAGGCAGAGCTGAGATAGAGCAAAGTGAGATCCCAAAACAGGAATGCACACCAAAGAGGAGCATGCAAGACCTGAAGAGATGTGGCTACAGGAGGAAGGACCTTCCTCTCCTCACCTTCAGGGTCACGCTGCAGGCTCCCCACACCTGAGTCAGTCACCACGCGCCCCGTTCACAGCCCTCAGAGAGAAAAAGATACCTCTGGGCTGGAAATCATCTGGCTAGTTCAGATGTCCTCAGTAGGGCGAACTGAACTGCCCAGAAAGGCCTCCTTCCTGCCCAGCTCCAAGGGGTGTCTAGACAAGCAGCTGTGTCTATCTGCTCTCCTTCCTTGGGTTTTCCCATCAGTGCCTCTTGATGCTGGAGAGACCCACTCAAGGGACAGGAGAGAGAGAGGAGAGATGGGGAACACCACTGCCCTGGCACAGATTTCTGACTTGACACTAGCTTTCCTAGATGACCTTGTGGCAGAGGCCCAAGAAAGACAAATCACTGCACAGGAACCAAGGCGTCCTGGCTGCTGGCAATTGATTGCCTTTTGGAGCTCAGTCTGGCCAGCAGATAGACAAAGTAGATGTGCACAGTTTGTTCATTTATTTTGCGTCAATAGATCGACAAGCTTCACTAGCTAACGCAATTGAAATAGCTTCACGTTATTGGATTGTGTAGAGCCTGTCCTTTTCTGTCCCTTCTTCATCTTTTTTTTTTGTTCTTTTTGCTTGTACGTAGCTCTATCCAGCACTAGGAAGAGAAATTAAAACAGAAACTTTAAAACTGTTTTTAGTGTTTCAGGCTGGTTACTTTACCCAATTAATCTGTAAAATGGATAGAAATCCGAGTGTACCCACAACATCTTGAGACTGACAGGTGGCCACACTGGGTCATTTCAGATGTTCATCTAGCCCTCTCTCCGTCAGTGACCAGAAGAGTTGTCTAGGAAGAGGTGCAGGATAAGCATATAGCGAGGCTTCTCTTCTTAACAAAATGCAGGACTGTCACAAATGTGAATCAGTTTTAACAATCAAATATAAGAAGCCCAAATGAAGACTTACCCTTTGTATCTCTGTAACTCTGCTTGCACACCCACATCGCTGTACAGCGAGTGCTGAATAAGTAAACAAAGTTCTGAATATTTTTCTGGGGCAAAAAAAATGTAGGTCAGCTACATGATTTTCAGCAGCAAAGGTGCTACCATAACAGGAATCAATTCTCTGTGACACAAAGCATTTGTGCTGATGAGGCTATTACGCAGATAGTGAATGACGTTTAAAATCACAAATGCCTGGTAGTCTGTAAGCATGACAGCTGTATGCAACCAATGCTTCAGCTTCTAATAAAGGCTGAATAGAAGATGTTTGATGTTGCAGAGTGACTGTCTGTGTGGTTCTTCAGTGAGTGAGGATATTCTACTGTTTTTTAAAGCAATTATAGCCAAGGAAAAGGTCTCAGAAATTACTCATTTTGAAGCAATGCAGGAAAGCTGTATTTGGCTGACATGGAGAATTAACAGGGGAGAAAACTAGGACAGACAAGGAGCTCAGAGCAGATGGGTGCTAGCAACAAAGAACAAACCTGTAGCAATGTGAAAAAGGGATATAACTAAAAACACCTCTGAAAATGTGTATTTTAATGTGCCCACTTACTTCAGATCCCATTCCCAAATGTCTCTGGAAAGGGTATGCTTCCTGCTACAGCTAGTATCACGCACCTCCTCTGGCAAAGCTCCCGTTCAAAAGGGAGGTTTCAGACAAGGTGCTAAACCAAAGCAAAAAAGAATACAGAAACTGCAATCTTCCTCTGCTGAGAGCAGCTAAATCGCACAGTTCTGCCACAAGTCTCTAATGAGCTACTGGTTTTACTAAAGCTTGACAACTTGACCATGATGCCATTAAACAGCTTGGAAAGCAGAAGGTAAAACACAAGAACCAAATCTGACTCCCTGTGTTAAAACCAGGCAGAATGATGATCTCAAGACCTGCAGTTTCCCAGAGGTTGCCCTCGCTGCCAGGCTGAGTCCAAAAATGGGGACTCACTGCTCTGAGGTGCGGGTTGGAAAACCTTCCTTATGAGCAAAGTTCAGGTGAGAGTTTCAGAAGCTCTCAGGTGAGAGTTTCCCAAGCAGCTCTCTGCCAGAAACAAAAGTCCTCTTTGGGCAGAACAGTCCATTATTACTCTGTAGACTTCTTTTTCCCCATCTGAACCTTCTTCTGAAGCATTTGAAAGCTGCCAGTGTCAGTATACAGAACAGTGAGCTGCCCGACTACCTAAGACAGCATGCATGGTCCCTGTCCTAGTACACTCCACCAGGTACGCAATGAGAGGATGAGACTACACTCGTGTCCTCAGTACTAGAAGACAACGGCCAAACAGATAGACTTTGCTTTAAAATATGTGTGCTGCAACGCGTAATGCATTCAAGTGCCAGAACTAACCAGTAGCACTCACAGATGCTATCGAAGAGGATGCTGTTTTGTTCAAGTGTTTGCAGCCATTTGGTGCTACTCCCCCTACTAGTGAATGGCAAAATTTCTGTGTGCCCATCAGAGGTGAGCAGGGCAAGAAAACAAAGTACTTAAAGTAGTTTTCTGCTGGAGACTAGTGTATCTATTCATCAAGCTGTAACAACTTCTTGTGCTTTGTGAGCACCCTTTGTATACCCATTGTGGTACCCAGAAATTCCCCTCAAAGACAGGCTAGACAAAGACGGGCTCTTTCAGGGTCTTGCTCCCATCTGTCTTCTGAGTTAGGTCTCCCAAGCTTCCTTCAACATGTGCTTCTGTCTCTGAGCATAATAAAAGGTTGTTTTGGAAAACAGAAGTTTTGAGGGATTTAATACTGAAATACGACAATTGAAATGAAACTCTGGAAGTCTTGAATCAAAGCATTTCACTGCAGCTGAGCCAAATGCCTTCATTGCTGAACTTGTTGCAGAAACTCTAGGAAATTCCCAGGGTTCAAAGCCTGTGAAAGTTAGTTGTGTCTAACTAAACACAGGAGGGGACTGATGGTTGTCTGAAAGCAGGTATCATCAGTTTGATGATTCTGGTGTGTGGTCTTTCCAGGAAGCTTCATGAAAGGTAAATTTGGGAAGTAAAACCCAGCCAGCACACATGCTCCTTCCTGCCACTGAGTAGCATTTCCCCTGCTTGTTACCCTTTTTCAGCTTGGCATTATGCCGCATCCAAGGGATGCTTCACCAAGACTCAGGATACAGGTTTCAACAAACAGAAGGAGCAAAATCAAAAGCTGTACCGTAGCTTTTGTTTCTCCTCTAACTACCTTGGGGCTACTTTCTGATTCTTACACAGGAGAAAGACAAAAAGCACCTGTAAGAATCTTGATAAAGTCATGAAATCTACTTATTTGACTCTACAGAAGCCAGTGGGGATGAGCAAGGAGGTCCTAGGAACAGGTGGAGCTTTATTCGACCTTTCCAGCAAAGCAGATGAACTGGCAGTGGGACAAGAGAATGACAATGTGCTAGAAAGAAGTGGGGGGAAATAGTGCAACTCTGAGGGGTGTTTTTGCAGTCAGAGGCTGACAATGAATCAGCTTCATGTTTTGATAGTATTTTCCATCTGTGGAAGAGATCAAGTATTGACTTCCTTCTCAGCCTTCCTATGTGTGTGTGGGCACAGGCACAAAACTGACACGTCAGGTATCCAGCAATGCCATTGCACAAAGTTAACACTGCATAAAAAATTCACAGATCTTGAAAAAATCTTCAAGGCACAGAAAAAAATAAAAGAAACCAAATCAGGCTATGAAATTTAAAATAAAATAAAAAAAGTAATTGATGCAATTAGTGCCAATTTGACTAATCCAGCCCTTGACAGCTTTCCTGCCCTAAATAGAGGCTGTGACATACACTTCCCCGCCAAGCCCTTTATTAAGGCTCTCCCAAGATAAGATGTCAGTGCTAGTGACTGACAGCACGATGGCTGCTCACTGCTCGCCTGGGCAGTGCACAGATCCTGGTATCCTCCCATGCTGAATGAGGCAATCATTCTTACCGCAGCAGCTTCCCTGGCTTCCAACGCCTTTCAACCTGCATTACGAAGCAGGTTTTAAAATGGATAGCCGTTAGAAAATACAACACAAAGTGTCCTTTCTTTTCAAACGCTCTTTATTTTATGAATCCATTTGGACTACACAGTGGTTGGTAATTGCATGTGAGGTATATTAATTTTCGCAGCGCTGCTAATGAGAAATTTATGGTTGGCTTATTTCATAGCATTAACTGTAATATAAAACACTTAAAGTAATTTACGTTGCCACTCAGGCTATGAAAGACTCCGGTTCCTCCTCTTCCCTTCCTGCTCTATGGACACTTGGCATAGGAAGGCACCTACTTTCTGGGACCATAATTCCTTCAATCTAGTATTATTTGCAGGTCTATAAAACATAACATAAAGTATTATCTCTGTTATCATTAGAAAATTTTCTAGTTTTGAAAATGCAATCCTATTGCGTCCTAAGGGTATTTTATCCTTTAAGCATCACTGCTCACGTTATCTAGGACGGGACACTTAACTAACTTGTAAAAGTTGTGGCTGTTACCCTTGAACTGTGGTGACTAATGCAGGTAATTTTGTTGCTGTGGTGATCAGGAGGGGTGGCACGAGGACAGCAACGTTGTCTAGGCTTGACCTTAAGTCCAATACACAAACAGACAGCTTAACAGCATGAAAAGCCACCCAGCCAAACAAAGTATATGGCAAAGTAAGGGATACCTACACTGAAACCCTTCTTCTGACACTGCTGTTCTTGGGGCCTGACACAGGTCGAGTTTTCTGTCCAAGAGTTTCCCTGCCAGTGCAATAGGAAGCAGCAGTCCCAATGCCTCAGGGACCGTATTTTGGGATACTGTTCAGAATGGCAGAAACAGCAAGCATGTCATTTCTTGGACAACGTGGATCTTCAGGAGAAACATGAGAGAAAAAATGCTGGCTTTTTAAACTAGCTGAAGAGACCTTTCATGATGACAGAAACGCACAGGAGGCTGCAGGGGAACATAGCACAAGTGTTGTGGCGGAACAAGGAAGAACAGTGTTCTGTAAAACGGGGAATAAACGGGTTTCTCTTCAACTGGGAACAAGGGAGGAGGAAATCTATACGTTCCAGAGTGCCGAGCAGAAGGTAAAGAGGGAATGATCCTTCACTGCCTCCTGTAACGCAAGAGCATGGGGAACATCTGCTGACACTTGCAGGCAGCATGGCCAAGACAAACAGCAGATAAGTCTGTGGAAGAAAAATCCATCAAAGGCAAGAAAATACAAAGCTAATCCCACTGGCTCAGGAAGTCCTCGAATTGTGTAGGGTTTGTCAGGGAAGCACCCCCTGATGCTTGCCCTGTTCTTGCACTCTTCCCTGTGTGGTGCTGTTGTTCACTGTCAGGTACTGGGGCAATACAGACATTTGCTCTGAGCCAATGTGACTGAACTTAGGTTTTAAAGAATTTTTACTGGACTTTTCTGTAACCTACCTGTATTGGGAGTTACCTGAAACCACCACAGTGTACATCTGAAACAGGCAATTCGATGTCCTTGCTGGCTGCCAGAACCTAGGAGCAGGCAGTGNTTTCTCTATCATTGTAATATATCATCAGAATGCCCCACATCCCACATTTTTACTCAGGTCCACTGTACCGGTAAGCATAAACTACAAAGGTAACAAGCAACCTGAAAAAGACATGGTTTATATAATATAATTATATATATGTATATATATATCTACAACAGTGCAAATATATCACAGCGTGCAGGCAGCAATAGTCTCTAGAGAAGCATAATAAAATCGATCCATAGTAATGCAAATGCATTACAGAAACAAGAGACAACAATGACATATTAGATATACAGAGTATGCACTTTAGCACGCTGATTTAAAATGATACCTTGCATTGACTCTTGCTTTAAAAACAAAAGAACAAATGTTAAGTAATTCAATAACAGATTCAAGGGCAGTATCTCACAATAAGGTCAACTGACTCAGATAAGGTATTTCACAAATCTTTACTGACACAGGTAAAGGCTTGGCTACACTGCAGGACTTGTTTGTCTTCTTTTTAGATATATCAGTGTAATCTTTTCCTTAAATTTCATTTACTTTTACCATCATTTAAGAGCATTTTTACCATATTTTTTTTTAATTGCTCAACAACTAATTCAAATTTGTGAAGTTTGGTATAACTATCACTGAGGCCAGGAAACCTGGTTTTTGGAAGTAACAGAAAGGAGTTTGTGTAACAATCACCCTAAATGAGCTAATAAAATAAGCTACCATGGGGTCAGAAAAAAAGATATCACAGATGCCACTGAAGTAAAAAACCCGTCAACCTTAAAAGTAAAGACTTCCATGTTGCCTTGCAATCAGCTCAAAAAGACGTTTTAGGTTTTTTTCTTCTTGAAAGAGTAAAGCACACCCATAGATCCAGCACATTAGGTATTCGGTAGCTCAAAGAAGTCTAAAAGTCATCCTTCCACCTCTAACTACCTCTCACTGTTCCCAAGCAGCTCATTTTTACACCCCACATGGACAGCAACCACGAATATCTAGCACTAAGCACACAAGCAATTGGTAAGCACGGGCTGAGCTGCATGGAGGCCCCCAGACAGAAAACACGTCAACAAAATCTTGATGTATCTTGAAGGCATGAACAATGCAGAGAATGCAGGCTGGCAGGCTGAGCCATGGGGATTTCTTGTGCCAAAGGATACGTATTTTGACTGGTCACCCTTTGTTTTACAGTGCTGGCAATGGGTCTCAACAGAAATCTAAATATCTTAAAAGAAGGTTCTGCAGTTGACAACTGCATAAAGTTATGGTTCATTGTAAGATTTCAAAATAATAAAAACACTGAAGCTAGATTTCGTGCTCTGCAGTACCACTACTCCTTCACAAACTCTACGTGAAATGTGTACAGAAACAGAAAGATGCTAACATATGCACAGAAATAAAAGAAAACTTGTTATGCTTGCAGGCTCAACCTGCAACTTTTGGACGTGTAATATGCAGAATGATATCCAGGGTTATAAAAACCACTCAGTGGGATACATTACAATGATCTCTTTATATATTATGAAAACAGGTATTTAAGAACAGGACAGGAGGAGCTGATCCCTGAAAATGCTACTGCCCCTCTCCAGAAAGAGCAGAGCTCGTGATTAACTTCAGTGACACTCAGCACTTAATTTATGCACTCACTAGTGCTGTGTAGCAGGATTAATAGGACCTGTGTCACGGGCACAGCAACAATCAGCCTGTCACAAACTTCTACAGAGGACATGACACGGTGCCATTTTCTGCCTATTTCTAGTTCCCAGTGGCTTTTCAAAATTCCTTTGTTATTATCATACTCTATAAATGGCTTTCCATACAGAACTAAAGGAAAGAAATTCCTGAGCAATTGCACCCTATCGGGCTGTTCTGGTAGGAAAATGGATACTGACGAGAAGATCATTTTCTCAAAGAACAAAGAACAACACGTGGGACAGTATCTCTGCAGCTACCACTGAGATCCCCTCTGCAGAAATACAGACCGATTATCTACCAACAGCCAACCTGCTCTGGAGGAGCCTAAGGCTTGCTACTGCCAAAACCAGCCTCAATGTTTTCTAATATTCCTGCTTTTAGCAGGGATCTTTTCTGCCCTGTGCGAATGTTAAAGGGAACAACAATCCTAACACTCAGAGTTCAGGGTGAAGTCCAGATCTTTTCTAACTTACAGTAGGGCTACAGAAACAAGGTAACTTAAAAGACCACATCTACTTGTTAAGAGTGCTATGGTACCCACAATCCAAGACCAGTTTCAACAAGTTTCCATTTTAGCAAGGAATTATGTGAACTTCTAGCTCCAAAGGTCTGAGCTCCAAAGGTCTAAGCACTAAAGCTTTAAGCTCTAAAGTTTCAATGTACAGGGGCTCGTCTCCTCTAATGATGCATCCAGAGCAGGTAGGCAGACTATCTAAGGTACCTTCCTCGGCTCCCTCGACCCTCAGTGCAAGAGTTACATACCTCCCTGAGGGCAAATCATACTTTTTTGTCACATTACCTAATTCCAAATCTTCTGCCAGTGCCCAAAACACATGCCTAGGAAAGACCCCAAAGGAGATGCTAAGTTCAGCGTGAAGAATTGCCTCTGTAGCTGCCTGTCTAGGAAACCAGAAGAAATGCGTAAACTACAGCTCAGTAAGTCCAGGAAGCTGAATTATACTGCTAACATTTCTATTTATCCACTTCAGGGCTGTTGCAAAAACTGGAACCACGCTGGCAAAATGAGGATCCAGTCCTGCTCCAGCTGACATTGCCCTGAACCCCCCTGGGAACAGGTGTGACTTCAAATGTGGCAACTGTTATAAAAAAACTCACCGTATGGGCCAGAATTCAAGTCACTAGGGAAAATACCTACCTCAGGGAACTGTGGAAGTACCTCGGGTCCATTTGTCCTGGAGATGGCTGTTTCTTTCCTTTTATTACAGAGAAAAGTAGATGATTAACTTAGACTGGGCCTCTCATTTTTAGGCAGCTATGGTTCTGTAGGATAAAACCATGTCCAAAACCACTATCCAGTTGATGAAAATGAAAAAGAATTGAATTTCATTGGCCAAATCACAGTATCCACTCTTAAAAGCAGCATGCACGTAATTTCCTCTTACTCCACACCTGGATCCTAACAAGTAGGCCAATGCTGTGGCCACCTGCACCCCGAGCTCTACCCATGCATTCAGAAGGAAGCTCTGCCTCGCTGCCACTCCTGCAGCAGATGTTCTTTTCAACTGTGTTCATACTAACTCACAAAGCTTGGCACAAAACAAACACAGGTCGAGAGAACTGTTCCGTTTGGGAAAGCATTCGAACTTGTGCTTACATCCCACTCAACCTAAGACAGCTGATGCACTTCAAAATCCTCCGTGAATGGGATACACCAGAGTAGAGCCAGTGCCAGACTAGACAGAAAATTCTGTGCTCGACCCCCGTGAAGAAGACTCCAAGCCAGCTTCTGCTGCACTAAGACCAAGGAGCATCAGAGCAGATCCCACAGGTATCAAAAACTCCCCGCAGAGCTAACTTAACCCCAATGATAACCAGCTGATAACCAACCCTGCAGTGCTGGGGGGCTCTCCTGCATTACGCAGGACAAACACGCGTGACCCTCTCTCCCACCAGCCACCAAATGAGACTGGACCTGAAGCTCAGTGAGCAAAGGCAACGTGGAAGAAGGTGCATCAGGCTGCAGAAAGAGGTACGCATGCCATTTGCACCCTCCTCACACACATCTTCTGAGGAGCTCTGTTTGCAAACATTGTCATTGCACCTCAAGTCTCTCCCTCTGCCCTTTGTTATCATTCCTGAATATGATCATCACAGAGCAGAAGACAAAAGAATAAAATCACATTCCAATAAAAGTTAACACTGAAAAATAATTAATTAAGATCCTTTCCTGCTTAGTTTGGAAAGTAAAAATAAATGCTAACATTGTAAATGTAACGTAAAGCAGTCCTGGATTGGCATTTCTAGAACAGAAGGAAAAAAAATAGAAAGTTCATCTTTCCTTACGAAGATAACAAAAGCCATTATGCAAAGCAACAGTAAATACACAGAAAAATACACGCTCATCTCCGTGCTTGATTTTCATTCTCCTCTTCCCCTCAAAAGAAGTATTTTGTGATTCGGAAAGATTAATTCAAGATCACTGTAAAGCTGTAATCTCCTAGAGAGTAAACCAAAACAAATGGATTTTTCAGTATAGTCTCCCAGTCTGTCTAGACAGCCAACATCTCAGTCTTCTGTGCAATACATCCCTCAGCCAGCAAAGCACTTAAGCCTGGACTTTACTTTTAAGAGACATTAGTTGTTTCTTTCATTCACATGAGACAATGCAGATGTGAGAAGTTATTAAGATACTTAAGCACTTTGTTGGAACAGGGCTTCAGAAGATCCCCTAAGAGTCAAAAACATCCATCTAGTGTTGAGTAAATAGGACAGATAGGACCTCCTCTGTGAGGATCACTGGGGTGGTACAGGTCAGTATGTACCACACTGCTTTCCAGAAACAGATGTTTAATGAAACATCCATTTCTGTTGACAACACAGACATTGACACAAAAGAGTAGATTGAAATGCCAGTTATCGGATACATCCAGTACTTGGACTCAAGTGTTCATTATCTCCCACTTACATAACCAGCTCTCCCTATTATGTGTGTATATATATATTCCTCTCCTTTAATGAAAAAAAAGATATCTTGGACTCCATATATTACGGAGCGGACAGGATTTCAGCACCAGATATTCTTCTGTTACTCCCTTTGATCCATAAAGATGAAATAATAATGTTTTAAGTTCTTTTTAAAAATTTTCAGGTGTTTTCAGATTATATGCAAGTTTCCGCAAAGAAAAACAACAAAAAAACCACTGAAGAACATAAAGCCTTAACTGATGCACACAGTAACCAAAGCAACATGCACAAAACAAGTCCAAATAAAGCGAGGAGGCCAACGGAACACTAAAGTCTTCCTGCAATCCCAACAGAAATCATACATTGTCTTCAAGAGACCTTTAAAAAACCTTTAGCCTCTTACGCAACTTTTAGCCAGATTGTGAGTGGTTCGAATGGCAATAATGGCACTGATTTCAACCAGTTCATGGCTATTTATATATGGCTACATGAATTGAGGATTTGAAGTCTTTAGAATCTTGCTGGCCTCATTATTCTTCTGCATGAAGCCTCCAGAGCTTCACAATGTGCTTGCTTAACACTGCAGCACATGCATGCTCAGGCCATTAACCTGGGAATGTGTTTTATATCAGCCTGTTAGAATTCATTTCCACATAAAAAGAAAAAAGCCAAGTTGAGACTATGTTAAAAATCTTTGCATTATATGAAAACATAATTGGGATGGACTTTAAATACTTCTGTTGCACAGTAGTGGCAAAAGAGGTATCATTAGTTAATTTTAGAGCTAAGGAGGGAAAGAATGATTATCTCATTTATGTGTAGCACTGAGTTTCAACAGAATTAATTTCTTTCTTTAGTGGGATACTACAGTCTGAAAGTGTTGCTTAGAATAGTAACTTTCAGCTAAATGCCGCCCGCAGATGGTTGGGAAAAAGCATATGTAACAAAAAGAGGAGCGACAAAAAATATTCCAGAGCATGCCTTTTCTTAGGAACACCTGTGGAGGAACAGACTTTTGGCTACCATAATACAATACAAAGTTACAGTGCAAGAGGACATGTTGCAGACTAAAGAGGCAAAATAAGAAAGTCTACAAACAGAGGAACAGGCACAGATAACAGGACAGTATCCAAGGAACTCATACTGCTAAATTGGTCTAGATGGGAGAAGACAGCGTTGTCATTGTGTAAGTTAACAGTGTTGAGATGTCAACAAAGTTACTTCATTTGCTAAATTGCAAGTGATTTTCAAGGTGGTGTTTGGTAAAGGGTGTTGGTAAACACAAAACATGAACCTTAAAGGTATTTGATGCCATGGATGTCACACTCTTTCATACTCAGCTAGCCTACAGCTGGACCAGCAGTCTGCAACAAAAGACTAATTTGGCAAAGGTAGTCTTTTGTCTGCTTGCAAACAGCATTTGAACCACCTGTAATATTCACAAATATTTTGAGAGTCTTGAAATAGCCAAGGCATGTTGTGCCAAGGGATTTCAGCTTGTGACTTATTTAAAAACTGTTCACAGTTATGAGTATTATTTAGAATAGCCAAAATTCTTAATTTGTCATATCTGACAGCCATACAGGCCCGCACAGGCTTGTGATTATGCCTGGAGAAGCTGCACAGCTGCACAAAAGCTCTACTGGCTCCAGGACATTTTGTGTAAAACCAGCAACAAAACTATGCAAAGAGGTTGTGTAAGGATTTTTTTTTTTTTTCTTCTACAGTAAAGATTGACCTTGCTTTCACAGGTAAATCTTATTTTCAGGGAAAGTTCAGCTAAACCTTCCTAAAACATGTGACTTGACTTAAAGTCTTCCAGAACACAGTCTTAATTCAAGAATCCTGAGTTTAACAGATACACACGGTCTATGTCTGTATTGGTAAATTAAACAGAGCCTGGGCACGGGCCAGGAAAACTGGAAAACAATTGTCTTCAGTGCTAAATGGCAGAGCTGCAGCCCAACACAACCAGAGCTTTTCCAGACAATGTTTGGGCTCTGTTTAGAAGTTAGTACAGTACAGGGACCATTCCTGTTAGCTCCAGTTGTCTGAGGACTAACAGAGCTGTCTCTGGCACTATTTAGTTTACTAGTACTAGATGTAGCCATGGAGTCCTCAAAAACAGTCTGTGAACTGTGACTGCTGGTCACCAGCAGATGTGCAAGGTCTCTCTTCATCTACTCTACTGTCATGAGCTGCTGAGCCCCTGAACGGTTTGCTGACATCGAGCTGCTTCCGATCTACAAGACTTCAGCATCCCGATAGGAATAATCCATTTATAGAATTTGTAGGTCTGACTCGGAGGTCTGTGACACTAAGGTAAATGCACAGTAATGGCAGAAGGTAGTGGAATTTGCACAGAAGTTCACCAAGGTATCTAACATGAGTATGGGCCCCACAATTTCATTTTGGGTTGAAAATCCAAACCCATGAAAATCAGTGACAAAACTCACATCAACTTGGAACCAGAATTCCCCCTGCCAAGTCTACAAAGGTGAGATATGCAAAACAAATGCATGCTTCTTTTAATGGTTTCATTATGTTTAGAACAATTAGCTAATAATTCCCATGTCGCACATGTAGACTTCGGGATGAGAACAAAACTGCTTGGCATAATTAGACCTGCAGTATTTCAAGGTCATTTGTATATTTTGAGGAGAGTCTTACACATAGTGTGTTGCAGATATAATGAACACTGCCATATGAGACAGTCACGAGTGTTTTAACACAATACCCCAAGCTTTGAGCTGTGGACAGCTCTCACACTCCATCAGGCTTTAACAATTGCTCAAGGTTTAGGGATAGATTCTGCTTTCACAATTTAAGAAAAAACGAGCCTTGGAGTGTTTTGATTTTTTCATTTGCAGGAGGTAGATCAAACAGATAATGAGCAGAGTTAGTATTTTAAATATCACAAATACTGAGGATCTAAGAGACACTGCAAAAGAACATTTTTTCAATCATTCAGCAACAGCTTGAACATGTCTGACTGCCTGTGCTATCTATTGTTGCTTCCACATACGGACCACAGGTTGAGTGCAGACTCAGAATCTGCCTTTTCCTCCTATGATTACAATTTTCAGATATGAGACCAGCTCGACAAGTAAAGCACCAGAATTCTAAATTTAGACAGAAACAAAAATAATGACTTGAATCACTTTATGTTTGTTTTAAAAAAGTATCCATATTAAAAAGATCTCTCTACCTTATTAATTAATACATTTACAGACTTTTGGCGAGAAGGGGTAATTCTGTGGAACAGAATTGCAAAATAATACATAGAAAACTGCAAAGATGAAACTCTGAATTTAAAAAGATGAGAGAATCCTATTTTGTTTGCATTCCCCATTTTCCATCTCATTACCTTGTCACCTATAGATGACATTATACTATTCTGGCTACCAGGACTAGTATTACCTTATCAAAAAACCATTTTTCATAAGGAAAGTTCCTGCAGCCAGGTTTTTTATTACAGTTACATTGCCTCAGTATTGATATTCTCTGGTGTAAAATTCCCTTCTATTTCTTCTTCCTAGTTAAAGCTAGAAAGTGTAATGAAAACATGACCCAACCCAACTGGACTGACTGGCTTAGCACTGTATGTCCACTATCCCATTGTGGTTCTCTATGGGCTAGGTCATAACAGCATCTAGCTGGGCACTGGAGACTGGCCTGCCACAGTGAGACAATGTCAAGTGCCCTCTACAGCATGTCTAAAGATCATCCTACTGCATCGTTTTAGCTGTTTTTCCTTTACCTCTCTGCTCGAATTTTGTATCTGAGAACAAAATAGGCAATTAGGCGCAGAGAGAAGAAGAAAATTCCAAGAACAATGAAGTCCAGGTAAAGTTTGGCATTTTCTACATCCAGTTCTCTCAGAATGGCCTCTGATTTTTGAAAATGGCAAGTATCATCTTTGTCACAATGAAGATCTTCTCGATCCAGTCCATAGATGGAGAGAATAACGCCTTCGAACCCATATCTGGAAAGAAGAAGGACGGATTACAAGGAAAAGTCCTGATGATCTGTTTAGAAGTACACCACCAGCAATACAACCCCTATGAGAGCTCGACTGGAAACACTGAAGGGTTCAATATTTTTCTGACACGTGTCTCAGGGCAAGTTCTATCCCTGTGTCCTGGTTTCAGGTGGGATAGAGTTAATTTTCTTCCTAGTAGCTGACACAGTGCTGTGTTTTGGATTTAGTTTGAGAATAATGCTGATACACACTGATGGTTTAGTTGTTGCTAAGCAGTGCTTACACCAGTCAAGGACTTTTCAGCTTCCCATGCTCTGCCAGGTGCACAAGCAGCTGGGAGGGGGCACAGCCAGGACAGCTGACCCAAACTGGCCAAAGGGGTATGCCATACCATATGACGTCATGCTCAGTATATAAACTGGGGGAAGTTGGCTGGGGGCAGCAATTGCTGCTTGGGGATGGGCTGGGCATCGGTCAGCGGGCAGTGAGCAATTGCATTGTGCATCACTTGTTTTGTATTCTTTTATCATCATCATCATTATTATTATTACTATTTTCTCTTCCTCTGCTGTCCTATTAAACTGCCTTTATCTCAACCCACGGGTTTTACTTTTTTTTTCTGATTTCTCTTTCTGATTCTCCCCCTCCCATGGAGGCAGGCAGGGTGAGTGAGCAGCTGTGTGGTGCTTAGTTGCTGACTGGGGTTAAACCACGACACCCTGTTACAATCAAGAAAATGATGTGTCACTGGCATTTTACATAAGATTGAACAAAGACAGAAGTTTTGCCTTTAGCTGCTTCCAGTTAGTGTATAGTGCAATTCCTCAAAAGAAAAATGTTAAAATACAAAGCAGACTAATTTCATATTCAGAAATTCCCCTTTTAAAAGTGACATCATTAATTCAATTTTTTGAAACTAAGCAACGGGTATACAATTATGATTTGAAGTCAGAAATATATTAAAACTGGCATAAATCTAGAACATTTCTTCTCTTTCCTTCCATGTGCTATAGTTTCACTGACAATGCACAGTTCCCATGTCTCCCCTGGCACTGGGTGCACTTAGGATTTGACTTTACGAGCAGACACACCATCATGGATCCCATGCATACGACAGCCCCCTCCGGCTTCAGGAGACTCTACACTAGCTAGACAATGGCTTAAGGCCTCATCTTGAATTCTAGCTACTAATTCAGGGGGTGTAGTCTCTTAATCTTTTATAGGTCTCTGTGTAAGACCCCACTTGCCAAATGAGAGGGTATTTTAGCTTGGGTTTTCTCAGTAATAATGCAGCTTGGGCAGGGTGGGGAAAAGGGGGATGGGAAAATTCACCTCACCTAATTTCAGCTATAAACATTTAAGTGTCTAGTCTAAACTATCCCTCTGTGCTAGCCTCCAGAGGTTTCCTGATGGCAATCATCCCGTCTTGTCTAAGACAGCGAGAGTGACAGACATAGATAGGATATAAGGTGCCTATGGTTCTTAAAACACTAGTTTAGGTTAGAGAATGCACAAATCCCATGCCTCTTGTGGCAGTGCTACTGCGAAACTTAAAAACAGGTCTTTATCCAACAAGTCTACGTAGGATACAGCACTGATTTATACAACATCTTCTTCCAAAATGAGGTGCTGGCATCAATTTCTCAGTTGGGCACACTGTCCCTATTATTTAAGAAATCTGCTATTGCAAAATCCAGGAAGATTTGCATGCTGTGCAATCCCACTGAATTCAAGGGGACTGACGTGGACTTGTGGCTGATAATCTGTACTGAATGTTCCTATTTATTTCACATCATATACAACATAAAATGCAGTGAGATAATGTGGTATACATCATATGTACGTTTATACTCTAAACCAATGTGCTGTGAACACAGTCTCTTTGGCACCCAAAATAACCAACCAAACAAGCAAAGGCAAACAAACGGCATTTCCAGATGGGAGGTTAATGGCCTCCCTAGCAGTACCTGACATAGGAAATGTAGGACATCCACTGCAGGTATGTTGGGATGGTATCAAAGCTGACAAAAAACCCAGAGAACAGAAGCACCGGGATCGCAGTAACTGGGCCCACAAAAGTGGCCACCTATGAAGAGAAGGAATAGACAGTCTCTTGCCAGACAGCCAGAGAAAAAAATGAAAATTAAATTGCTCTTTCCTGTCCTGACCTCCAGCAAGGAAACCAGCCTTTAAAAGCGCAGACTTTCCTTATGGCAAAACCTCTGTTCTGTGCCAAACCCAAACAGGCAGTGCAAACTTACTCTCTAGGCAGTCGGGAGCGATGCCATTCAAGTCCTTCTTATAATGCTACTCCCCAGAACTATCAATGTTCCAAATACTAGGAAATTACTGATTTTTTTTTTTGTGAGATTTCTTGTGAGGGGAAGGTTAGATGCTGTTAGTGGAAGAAAAGGGGTCCCCCTTCTCTTCCTAAACCCTTCTAATGGTTGACAATGCTGCTGTGCTGGGATCTGTCCTTTGAAGGACTTGAACCCACCAAGAAGTTTACAGAGCAAGATGGGCACTGTGATTCCCTTGCTCCTCTGGGTATGAGAGCCCTCTTTCTAAATATTACCCTTTCTCACTCATTCCCCACTAAGGACCCACAGAGCTCCCTCCTCATTAATCCCACATGAACAGTAGCTTCAACTAATCCTAGAACATTGTGAAGAGGATAACGAACATCTCCAGCTGGATGGCTTTGGTGGGGAAGACAGATCTTGACCCAACTCCAGCCTGACCTCTCTACATCCTCTACAGGGCAAAGGGCCATATAGGTATCTCTGAGGAGAGCAGAAGCATAGGGATCACACAACAGGGCTATATGCTGGTCTCCACAGGGTGGCACAGGGAGGGAATCAAGTCTTCTACTGCAGAAATCTTGATAGCATCAACGCATATTAATGTCAATATCATCTGTTATCACAATAACCACAAAACAATTCTGCTGTGGAATGGTGACCTCAGCACATCTCCTGCCAGGAAGAAGAATGGAGTTACACGGCCAGCTTCCAGTGTGACAGTCATGCCAACAGCTGCTTCTCTCCCTCCCTCTGCAGAAGTTTAGTTTCTGGGTAAGCCTCTTCCTACCTTGCATCCTGCAACCTTTTTGTATGTGTATGGAAGAACCCTCTCCTGAGCTACTGATCCTCGTGGCCTACCTCCACTTTGTAAATGCATAGAAATG
Organism: Balaeniceps rex; assembly: GCA_013401315.1. Classification (NCBI taxonomy): domain Eukaryota; kingdom Metazoa; phylum Chordata; class Aves; order Pelecaniformes; family Balaenicipitidae; genus Balaeniceps; species Balaeniceps rex. The sequence continues at coordinate 7,660 of VYZW01001885.1, read as the reverse complement.
CATCAGTCCTGCAGTTTCTAGGACCTGCTCAGCCTGGGATGAATAGCAAGTGACAACCCACTCAAGCAGGGGCAAGCACAGCCCCATTCAGATGAGGAAGGAACTTCAAAGCCTCACATCCGGTGCGTGTATATGCTGGTTAAGTTGATGCTAGTGGGAACCATCAAGTAGCTATATCAGACCAAGAGAACTTTTTGCCTGTCATCTCTCAACAAATGTCTTGGGGACATAGCAGCAGTCACAGTAAGCAGTCAGTTTTAGGAGACAACAGGGTTTCTGTGAGACCACAAAACACCATCAGTACCTGCAGGGATGTAGAGGCTGCACCTATGAGAAGACCCAGTGACTGAGCCACCAGGGATGTCATGGTTCCCAAGGCTGCGAAGAGGACAAACCGGAGTGCATCAGATGGCTGTGAAGTCATCCAGTACACAATGCTGCAGTAAGCCACAGGAAACATGATCTGCAAGGAGATACACTTGGAGTTAGTCCATTAAAGCCAAACATTCACTGTTACTCTGAATAAGATAAAAACATGGGGAGTTCTAGTTAATCCACAGCTCTCAGCCTTTCCATTACATGACAGGCATGGCTGAAGAGAATAAATACATCTGCCACAGACTGTGATATCTATCTTACTACCTGGGCATTAGAAAATAGATCCCACTCACTTACAACCCTTTTCAATTCCCATTCTGCAAAAAAAGCAAAGATGGTCATCTGTTTATTAAAAAAATATTGGGTCAGGTCTTGGCTTTTGTGAAGTCCTGCTGTTTACTCTTACGGTGCTTCTGATTTGGACCTGAAGCTTCAGCACACACATACGGACAGTTTCTCCACTATTCAGATGGATAAAATACCAGTACTAGTCTTCTTGGCAAATGGACTTGCCATGAACTTAAATGGTTCTTGTTTTATTGAAGAGTAGAGCATATACCTGAAAAGGAACATCAGCCATGGTTTTGGCAAGATAGTAGGCTTTCAGGCTGTACCAGTAGTTCAGATGCTCTCTAAGAAATACTCCCATCTCCAGAGGAACTACAGAGAATACAAATTAGTAAGTTAGGTTGTCAGTGTGCAATGTTGTTGCACATAATAACATAGTTTATCCATATCTAATCCTGCACTGCTGCAGTTCCATAGTGGGACTGGAACTTTGAGGCCTTTGACAGACCAGCAATAGTTTCAATGATTTGTAATGAAACGTAAGAGGTCACCCCCGAGAGTCGCTCACTGTTTAGACTATGTACCAGTCTACTCAGATGATCTGAACCTCCCTTAAAGAGGCTTTTTGAATTGAAAGTGGTGTCAAAACCTAAAGAACCTGGTTATTCCTTTTGGTCCAACAGGGAATCCAAAGTAACAGTGCTCCCAGAGGAAGTATGGAATAGTCCATACTGCAGGAGTTTGCTTCTGACACCACATGAACATGCTGATCTTATGCAGGAGTCATGACTTGGAAGTCCTAGAGAAATTATGACAACCTCCCTAAGACCAACCACAAGCTCCTGACATGGCTGAGATGCACTGGTACAAGGGGAAATTCCAGTCCAGGACTGTAACAGTGAACTGTTTGGGTTGAGAAACACTGACAAAACTGGGAAGAGAGAGGTGCCACTGGACAAGCCTATCTCTGTTTGCCTCTACACAGCAGTTTAGTGAGTGCTAGATTTATCCCCACACCTGTCTTAGAAGTAGAAGCACAAGTCAAACATTAACTTATACAAAGCAGATATATTACAACACCCTCCCAGCTTACTGCAATCTCCTTGTCCATTCATGTAACGGTATGACTGGTACTCACATGTAAGGACAGTTGGCATGAGCGCAGCAAACATGAGAAACAACATGGAAAAAAAGAGGAAGCCAGAGTTGCTGAGGACTTTCTTAGCTTCATTGCCAATGCCTAAGTAGAGCAAGCCGATGAGCAGTCCAATGCCAATGTGTGAGGTGATACGCAAGTGTGTCAGGACCTACAAGCAAGGAAAGAGTAGTATTTCTGATCAGAAAGCTTGGGCTCAAAAACAATGGCAATATGACTGAAATCAGATACACAGATTGCAGAAAAGGAGTACTTATGTCCAGAAGAA
>VYZW01001884.1:21843-46892 GCA_013401315.1 Balaeniceps rex | reverse complement strand
TCTTACTTTTGCCCTTCCAGTTCTCTCCCCATCCCACCGGGGGGGAGGGTGAGGGTGAGCGAGTGGGTGGTGGTGCTTAGCTGCCGGCTGGGGTTAAACCATGACAAGCACAAATAGAAATGATTTGATTCAGCATCACTCTGGAAAGTCACGTTTTGTTTCCTCACACTTACTTTTCATGCCATCTCTTTGTTGACATGATGTTTGTTACTCTTGTCCTGAAACTGTTTTTCCAAGCTGAGCAAATCACTACTTTGGTAGAAATTGCGTGCCTCTCTTGTGTTTTGAAAACCAAAAGCCTGGACTAAGTTACTAATTTACACACACATATTCATTCCTCACCCTCAAAAAGAGTTTATCCAATGATGCGAACTTCTGCATACCACTACGTTAATTGCATATATGAATCACAGAAATGCGATGGCAGGTGAGGCTCTCCAAACACTTTAGATGACTTTTTAAACATCTCACAAACTGAATCCCAGATTCTGTATGGGTGGACCTCTGGGCCCTGGGAAGTTTTGCTGACATCAGTGACTGGGATGCTTCCAAAAGCAAAGGGAGAAATGAAAAAAAGTAGAGGAGAATAACTCCAACTACGTCCTTGATCCCACAGGAGTCTTCATTCCTGTGCTCAATACAGTAATGCCATCAGAAAGATGGCTATCAGGACAAATCGTACAGAAAACTTCAGTGCTGCAACACTTTCTAGGAATGAACAGAAAATCATCGGGGTATCTGAGGTAAATGTCAGTGCTGTCAGAGAAATATATTTGCCACTAAGCTCTGCTGACATTTTCTCTTTTAAGATCCTTTTTACAGTTGCTTCTTGTCTGGACAAATGTCTGTCATTTGGGACTCGTGTTTTCCAAGATGGCCATTTTGCTCAGGCTGACTTTGCTTTTAAACTCTTCACTTTTAAGTTGCTTTCTCTAACTGAAGTGAAGAATGAAATTGAGACAACACACTGATTTTTCCATATGACAAAATGTTTCTGAAGGCTGCTAGGCTGAAGGAGATTAATGCTTCCAGGATTTGAACAGTGACTTAACATTTGGCAGAAAGAATATATTGTTACCAAAAACATTCCTCCTGACCATCTTGTGTAAATTTTCCTACGTTCGGCCAGTCCATATGTGTCTGAAAAACTTGTGCACATGCACTAACGTGTTCTCTTTCCTTACAGCTCCAAATGCTGGCAAGAATTTCCTACACAGCAACAGCATTTTATGGGCTACTCAGGACCTGAGGGGTGGAAAGGAGGAGGGTGTAGCCACAGGAAAGTGCCTGCCATAGCCGAGTTTCAATGAGATAAGAACCTCCCGCACCCCCAAAAAACCCCTGTGTGAAGCACTGCAGATCCATTAACCCCTTCTCATTTCTTCGAACCCCTTTTAGCATTAAATTAATCTCAAGCATTTGTCAAAGGTTGCTATAAATTCGAAGGTGTCAAGCTCCTCTGAATATACATGGCATCCTTGTGAACGTGGCTCCACATGACAGAATGTTATTTCAGTGTTACACCCCCAAAACTGTGAGAAATCGGATGCTACGGTTACAGAACATTACGGTTAGAAACGGAAGCCGCCAAACCCGAGATTTACAGTATCTTCATTCACCACAGGATCCTGATTCAGTCTCAGATGCCGTCTGTCTTGTGCATCAAATCAGTCAGAGGTACGACGGGAGGAAAAGAAGAGTCTGTGATCGTGCGGGGGCACCGTGTCGTGATGTATTACCTGCGCTGTGGAGCAAGGCAAGACCACATGGGTAATTTTAATTCTGACATTTCCTCTCCTTCAGCTGCTTTACTTAGCAGAAGTAAGACTTTTTTTTTTTCAGCATTTTACGGGGCTGTACAGGACTCAGGGTGGCCACACCTGCGCGAACACAGGGAAGCTCCACATGCTTGACTGCCAGGTGCTGGGTGTGTGAAGCTCTGGAGGTGTTTATGGAACCACAGCCCTGACTGAAACTGGTGGTTTAATATCTTTGTTTTCTGTTTCAACCAATAGCTCGGGGAAGAAAAACTCATGAAATAGAACCATGGAAAGTGAGATCTTCCCTTCAATGAAAAGCAGCATTTCCTCCCCAAACCCGAGAGGTGCTCAGGACTTCTTCTCGGCCTTTTGGCTAAGATCAAGTGTAGTATCTGTTCTTATCAGTTTAATATCTGATATGCCCTCAATGAGAGGACTTTATATTAAACGGATTTTTGGATTTGGGAGTTGGACCCAGTTTTGTTTTTTTTTTTTTGCCAGCAGTGTGCCCAGGTGGCCAAGAAGGCCAACGGCATCCTGGCTTGTATCAGAAATAGTGTGGCCAGCAGGACCAGGGAAGTCATCCTTCCCCTGTACTCGGCACTGGTGAGGCCGCACCTCGAGTACTGTGTTCAGTTTTGGGCCCCTCAGTACAAGAAGGACACTGAGCTGCTGGAGCGTGTCCAGAGAAGGGCAACGAAGCTGGTGAAGGGTCTGGAGAACAAGTCTTATGAGGAGTGGCTGAGGGACCTGGGGCTGTTTAGCCTGGAGGAGGCTGAGGGGAGAGCTTATCGCTCTCTGCAGCTACCTGAAAGGAGGTTGTCGTGAGGTGGGTGTTGGTCTCTTCTCTAACAAGCGATAGGACAAGAGGAAATGGCCTCAAGTTGAGCCAGGGGAGGTTTAGATTGGATATTAGGAAAAATTTCTTTACTGAAAGAGTGGTCAAGCATTGGAANATAACTTCTTTACTGAAAGAGTGGTCAAGCATTGGAACAGGCTGCCCAGAGAGGTGGTGGAGTCACCGTCCCTGGAGGTGTTCAAAAAACGTGTAGATGTGGCACTTCGGGACACGGCTTAGTAGGCATGGTGGTGTTGGGTTGACAGTTGGACTCGATGATCTTAGAGGTCTTTTCCAGCCTTAATGATTCTATGATTCTATGATTACTTCCCTCACCACCAGCCGCTGAGGGGCGGGCCGGGGCGGTGGGTCTCCAGCCCGCTGTGGGCGGGCGCGCGCGTCAGGCGGCGGGCGCCGCCGGNCGCCCCCGCCCGGCCCCGCGCGGCGCTCCCGTCTCGCAGCCGCGGCGCCTGCCAGCGCCTCTCCTGCGTGCGCTCCACTTGGTACGGCCCACCCCGGGGATCATGGCGATTGATGGTAAGTAGGCCAATAACGGGCTCCTCTCGCCCCGAAGCGCTCCCCTCCCCCAGCCCCCTCCTCTCCCTCTCCTCCCCCGGGCAGGGGGAGGGGGGCGGCTCCGCTGGGGGAGGGCTCCCACCGCGGCGTGAGGGGGGGGCGCACCGAAGCCGGGCTGCACCCCCGTCCGCGCGGTGCCCGGAGCCGGGCTGAGGAGGGCGGCAGGGGGGCGCCTCCTCCCCTCTTCTCTCCCCCCCTCCTACCTGCCCCGGCTCGGCGGCGGGGGCTGCAGCGGAGGGGCTGTTTCGTGCGTGGGGGAGAGGTGAGTGTCGCTGCTCCCTCCTCCCGGCTCCGTCCCGGGGTAAATAATCCCCGGCACGGTGGCCGGCATCCTTCCTCTCCCTCCTCCTCCGCCTGCCCCAGGGATGCCGGGCGTGCGCCAGTGGGCGCCGCGGAGGGGACCTGAGGAGGACGAAGCCATCCTCTCCGTGCCGTGAGCCGCCCTTGCTCTGGTGGGGAGGCGGGGGCGGGCGGCTCCCCCGGGGCCGGCTGCGGGGCCGGGGCTGTGCCGCCTCTGCCCGCCGCCAGGTCCGAGACGGCTGGAGCGAGGGGGTGTCTCGGAACAACCCGCACCCTGGTTGTAAATGTCGGTTGCTGAAGGTGCGCAGTCTTATCCATCCTCCCCGGAGAGACTTTGCCAACTGCTTTAAAACTAATCGTCCCTCCTGGCCCTGAAGTCTTTGAAAACTGATTCCCCAGGCGAGGGAGGTTCCCTGCTCTCTGCCGGTTGCCCAGCTGCTGAGAGCTAACAGGCTGTATGGAAGCTTGTGTCCGCAGATCTTTCTAGTCATCACTTAAACATCAACAACAAAGGAGTGAGATGTACTAGCCACTTGTTGGGTTTGTTTGGAGATGGTCATCTTAAAAGGCAGGGCTTCCGAGCTGTGTTTCGAAACCTTTCCTTGATTCTGAGAGTAATTTTACACCTCGTTAAAAATCCTTAAAAAAAATAAACCCCAGAACTTTTATTTCCAGCAAAAGAAGGCCTTAAGGTATGCTGCTTCCTCGACCATGGTGTTTCTTTCTGAAAGCATCTGTTGTTACAACTTAAAGAATCTAGGAAAACAGTGGGGGGGAAAAAAACAAACTGTTCTTGTTTGTTTTCCATGTGGGATGCTTATGTGCTGTCAGTTCTCTCGAATTAGTAATTCAGGCCTCTGTAAGGAGAGAAGTTGCACTGCGCAAGCAAAGCTGCGTGTTCACCCTGTCTTGGAAGCTGTGCACACCGGGAGTCTAAGTTGGCTGGCTTTAAGTTGGCTAGGTTCTTTTCTGCTGAAAAGTCCTCTTATCAAAAATATAGCAAAAATTTCGGCAGGGTGTGGACTTTTTACATAACTGATGCTCAGAAAAAAAACCCTTTCAGTCCTTCAAATCTGTCTCTGTTGCCATTTTAGGCTGCATTATCCCAGAAATCTGTGAGAATGTTAGATCTGAAAATATACATAAAATGTGAAATTCATGTTTAATATTTTCAGAGGATTTAGGGTATTACTTCTTAAAAGTTAAAGCAAATACTCCTGAATGAATTAAACTATCTAGCCTTTGAAAAGAATGCAACACTTCTCATTAGGGCCAGACTTTAGAAATGGCCCAACTGTTTTGTAAACACTTATGTGGAATTGCCAAAATGGGACTTAAGCTCTTGAGAAAATTGGGTGCGTAGTTTACAGTTAAACCTGAGGCGGGATAAAAAAAAAATCCAATCATGAAAGTGATCTGCTGGGTTTTGGTTTAGTACTCTTCCTGAAGACAGAAAATGCAATGTATTTTTCTGCTGTAGTCTGTAGCAGGCATGAAGCATCCTCTTTGTTTTCAACGAGTAGCTGATTGCTGTAGATTTGTTAGTAGGTGTTACAAGTTTTATTCCTCATCTTGGTGTTCACTCCCTCCTGTTTGTGCAACAGTATCTTGCCTTGACTGTACTGTTTAGCAGTACTATTTCCTGGCCAGCAGTGTTTAAAAATATGAGTTTGATTTGGGTGAATGCTAACTCTTGAAGTCAGGATCAAACCATAGAACTTCTAGTCTAAAGTGTCAAAATACAGAATTTACATTGTGTCCAAGTAAATTTGTAAATGAATTTAATTAAGCAAACAGAGAAAATACTTTGCTCAGTTTTAAAGATGCTGCAGTTGTCCAGACTTTTTTGATTTTTTTGGTAAAGGCATGGGAAATAAGCAAGATTGAAAACTTCTGATTGAAGAATAAATATAAAATAGTTCAAAAACTCCTTCAAAGCAGGATATATACAGTTATATGTGAAGAGTGCACAAAGTTAAAAGCTCAAATTAAAACAGGATTTGTTAGCTGCAAGAAATTAAGTGCTTTTGGCAGTTCTTAAAAAACTGTAAGCACCATTTCCAGTGTCATGTTGTCAGCATACCCATTTACATTAGTTCTAACACTAAACCCCAAAGTTTTTGTAAAAGTGAGGCTTTTTGCATCCAGTGTTAATAGAAAACCAGGGAGCCATGGCCAACGACCACTGTCATTTTTCTCGGTGACAACGCTTTGTTGCTTTTTTGCATTACGATCACTGACAGGTTTTTAAAAGACCGGTATTCTTCATGTGACCAAGTTCAAAGCCCTCATTTAGTGACTGCAGGAACAATTACATCTTTTTCTTTGGGAAGTTAATGTCATGTTAAAACATGTTCTTTTTTATTTGTTTATAAAGACATCAGGTATATAGTTTGCATAGGTCAGGCGATCTCAGATTTGCGAGGAAACAGCAGAGGGCAACCCAGTTGGAGAAGTTTTGGGTCAAATGAGATTAAAGAATTGTATTTACAGTTCTTATTTCTGTATATTTCTCTTCCAAAACAAAATTAGTATTAAGTAGGAGCTCTGTTTTAAGATGCAAAGTTATTTATTGCTTAATATTTCCACTTTTTCATAGGGGAAGGTTAAATTAATCTAATACGGAGGGTATCAGAACAGGAAGGATGGCAAATATGGTAGAGAGTAAGGCCAAACTGTAAGCAGTAGTAAGACCAGGATGGTAGGCAGTCTGAGATCAAGATCCTCTCTCCTGTAGCTGCCCAGGCCTGGGGTCTTGTGGCAGTTTGCTGGGATTGGGAAGAGAGAGAGTTGAGGAGTCACTTCTGAGAATGCTTCAACATTGCTGTGGTCATGTTCCTCATGGCAGCATTCATTTGATTTCTTTATGCTGCTTTTCCTCTTCTGAGCAATAGCAAAACTTTGGCACCTGCCTTAAGAGTTCTGTTGAATTGAGGTCTGGGTGAGGAGCTAACCATGGAAATCACATTGCAGTTGCATGGAGGAGGGAAAAGAAATGTAAAGGTGTCCTGGTTTCAGCTGGGTTAGAGTTACTTTTCTTCCTAGTAGCTGGCATAGTGCTGTGTTTTGGATTTAGTATGAGAAGAATGCTGATAACACACTGATGTTTTAGTTGTTGCTAAGTAGTGCTTAGGCTAGTCAAGGACTTTCTTTTTCAGCTTCCCATGCTCTGCCAGGTGCACAAGAAGCTGGGAGGGGGCACAGCCCAAGATAGTTGATCCAAATTGACCAAAGGGCTATTCCATACCATATGACGTCATGCTCAGTATATAAACCGAGGGGAGTTGGCCAGGGGGCAGCGATCGCTGCTCGGGGACTGGCTGGGTGTCGGTCGGCGGGTGGTGAGCGGTTGCATCACTTGTTTTCTTTTCCCTGGGTTTTGTTTGTCTCTCTCGTTTTCCTTTTCATTACAATTATTATTATTACTATTATTATTATTATTTTATTTCAATTATTAAACTGTTCTTATCTCAACCCGTGGGTTTTCTTACTCTTGCCCTTCCGATTCTCTCCCCCATCCCGCCGGGGAGGGGGAGGGTGAGCGAGCGGCTGCGTGGTGCTTAGTTGCCGACTGGGGCTAAACCACGACAAAAGGTCACAGTGCGATGCTTTGTAACCTAAGGCAGAGTTGCGTATCTTGCATATCCTCATGAATCTACTTTTACCAGGTTTTTGGGCTGCACTTGAACATGCTGTAACGTGGTATAGGCTATACAAAAGTGCACGTTTCTCAAGGAGGGGAATACATTTAGAGATGAACCTGTTCAGACTGAATTAATTCTTTTTGAATTTAAACTCCTTCCTATGGTTTCCATCATAAGGAGTTTAGTGTTAAGAATTGGGAAGTAGTATTAAAGAGAATAATGAGCCATACAGATAAAAGGAATCTTGTGGAAAAGAAAGAATTACAGGGTGGTGCTGTCATCTAATAAGTTATTGCTAGAGTAATGAGACTAATGAACACAGCTTCCCATATTTTCCCCTGTGATCTGACCAGTGTAACACTTGCCCTTCCTGATGTAGTATGCCAAGGTCCTTGCTATGTATCTAGGCTTTTGAATACCTTTCATTTTGTTCCTGTGTCTCCTGAGTGTCTCTGAAGTGTCCTGAGCTCTCCGATGTTTCTGACAAGACTGGCCCTCTCTCTCTTTCCTCATCTGCCAGCTGTTTGGTTGGGAGCAGGCAGCTGCAGCTGTGTGTGCTGTACATGGATTTGTCGGATGGTTGGCTGTCCGTGTGTTTGGTGGGGTCTGTGGTTGTGTTGTATTTGACTGCTGACGTTTTATGAAACATAGAATCCGAAAGTATTAAGTTTTTAAAACTTTCTGTCAATTTTGGCTTAAATTAGCCAGTGAATTTATAGGCAATAGAAGGATGGGGCAGGAAATGAACTGTTTAATTATATAACCCTCATTTCCTTGGGAAACAAAGACAAAAATTACTGAACGAACCTACTTTTGTTTATGGATATGAGAAGAGAGAGGATTTAGAACACTGCTTCATATAGGTTACATGAAAACTATGCCCAGTTGCAAATTTCCAGAATCCAGAAAAGGAAACAAAAGAGCAATGAGCTGTGTACAGTGCTTAGGTAGGAGTATCATATGTGTGGCTCATAGGTTGAATCTGGCCTAGGGAACAGTTTTATCTTGACTTCCAAGTTACCTGGGATATTCAGGTGTCACTGCAGCATGTACTAGAAGGGTGTAAGATGACATAGAGATCCTCAAGTTTAACGCTGACCTGAATTGGCTGTAGTGCTTCTGAATCCAAGTTGGTGCAGCCAGGGCAGGGGTTGAGAAGCAGCAGCAGTATTAAATAAAGCCTAAATGTAAGAAGCTGTATTTTGTACTTAGGCCCACTTTTAAACACATTTGTTAAATGTGAGGTGGATCAAATGTCAGGGTATCAGATTTAATCAGCCACACAAAATCTGTTTAATGCTGTCTTGTGCTCATTCACTGTCTGTAGTGGAAACTATTCAGTGAGTGTTACCTGGTATTAATTTTTTTAATGTCATTGTAAGGATGATTCCCTGCATTATTTGCTGATGACAGTAAAACCTTGTGCCGTATGCAAAATTGCCAATTTCCTGGTTGGATTTGTGTTGCACCATCATCCCTGTAGTGTTATGGATCTGTTGAAATAAAGCAAGCCGTTAGGTCTCTATCGCCTTTTAGGTAATAGAGTGGACTACCTTTCCAAAAAAAACCCCAAACCAAATCTAACTTCTAATGCTCTACAGACTTTTTCTTGACAAGCTCCCTGTGGGCTGAGATGAAACTATCATGCTTGGTGTAAGAACAGTTGATGTGTTGCAGAGTAAAATTCTTGAATTCTGTTCGTTTTTAATGCTTAGCACTTTTGCAAATTGGAACTCTTGGCATTCGAGATGGGCGTGCAGGAAAGCAAGCACACAGTCGCTACCTGATTAAAAGTGTTGGTTTATATTACTGCCCGTCAGAATACAGGGGATCTATAAGAGAGGAAAGAGTCTTGCTGTCTTCCAGAGAACTTTCAACTGTTTTAACCATTAGGTCGTATTTTCTCTTCACCTTATTCCCAGCCTGATTCAATTACACTTCTTCCAGCTTTTGTAATGAATGATGCGAGGGATCCACAGCTCATAGTCTCATGCTCTTTCCTGAATGTTGTCAGGTTTTGGACTGCATAAGGCAAAGGTCCTATATTGTATATAAAACTAAATGTGCACCTGGGAATGGAAGTGAGGATTTCAAGCCAGCATTTAATCCTTGCACTTCCTAATTTTTGAGTGTTTAACTCTTGGAGGTAGGAGATTTTTTCTGATTTCTGTGTAAATCTGGCTCTAGAGTGAGATGGAGAAACTTTGGGATGGTTTTGAACATTAATTGTACAACAGCAAGTGAGTGTTGAGTTTGTGAACTAATAGGTTACATTCTGCAAAGGAACATATTCTTCAATGTAAAAAGTGGTAGGTTCAGTACAATTGACACACATCTTAGGTATTTTTGTTATGTAGTCTAAAATAAGCAGTTTTCCTACTAACTGGGATCTTTTGAAATATAAATTCTTGGTAGTAATTTCCCTTTGTATCACAAACTTACTGTTTTACCTGAAATATGAGAAATCCAGTTACTAACACTATTTCTGTGAGTATATTTTTCTCACCATTTCTTTGAGTAACTAAAATTATTAAAATGTACACTTTTAAAAGAAATTATACACAAGTCCATAGATCATTAATCATTAAAAAAAGAAATATTTCTCAGCTTACTTTCTGTTGTGAAACTTTGCTCTAGAGTGGTGATTCAGTGGCATTAACTAAAAACTGTAGGAATTAGCTAAAAGTCATGCTAATTTTTTATCCCTCTTTTGCTATCAACTTTTGTTGTTGACAACTTCCTTTTATTTCTGGAACATTTGATAGCTCTGTACATTGCTTGGCAATGTATACTTAATCTTCTTGTCATTTTCAGTGAAGTAACAATTCTTCTTGTAGCTGCTGGTTCTCTTTCTATTCTTATTTAAAAAAAATATCCCCAGGTTTTATATTGGGTCAGATTTGAACCATTGATATTGTATGTTTCTGTTGGTAGTTGTATTTACTATATGTCTTCATTTCCACTAGTAAGACTTATCTGAAGAAGTATTTGACTGAGAACAAGGTAAAATAAAGAACTTATTAATCTTTTTTTAGTGCTAATTATATTTCAGTTGTCAGAAGAGTGGGGAAAGAGAAGTGTCTGGTCATTCTGGATAGAAAGGAAGCTGAGATAATATTATTTTCATGATGGGGAGGAGAAGGTCCCCGAGAACCTCTCTACTTTATGACATAGTCAACTTAGAAAATCTGTGCTATCTCTATTTCTTTTTGGCTTCTGTAAGTCCATGGAGATGCTTCGATTTATTTCAGTGTGGGTATAATTAGATGCAAAATTTGTTTGAGAAACAGAAATCGCTATGCTATTCTTGATTAATTGTCATTGATTGCTAATTCATTGATCAGTGTCGTTGGTTCTGTTGATTACAAACATAATAAAAACTTAAATATTTTCCATGTGAAAAAAGTTTTACTGTTTGTCACTACTTTTATGATCAGATAACAACAAACAAAATATTCTTAAGCCAGGACAGATAGATGACCTTATCCTTAGGCTAAGAAATTAATAGATAGCAAAAATTTTAAGTGCTGCTAGGAGAAGACAGTCTTTACAGTAGGAGTTTGTATCATAAAACCAGAACGTTGATTTCTAACTTCTACCCTTGAAAACTTCTGGTGTTGAACACATCTGCTGCTAATTGAATCTGATACTTATTTCTCTTATTAGTGGGTTAGACAGTAAATAATTGTTCTTTATTCACCTGCTTACATCCACCATCTGTTGTATCTTTTTTCCAGGTCCAAGAGTTAGTCTATTAAATCACTTCTCATATGGAAGACATTCGTGTTTTAACCACTTTTATTGACTTATTCTGTGACTTCCGTGGTTCTATTTTGTTCTTTGAGGTGGTGGGACAGAGAAGAGACTAAAACTGCACAAAATGTACAAGATGTGGGCACATAATAAGTATATAAAATAGCAAATTTGATTTTTTTAACTTGCTGTCTCTTTCCTAATAAATTTAAACATTGTTTGCTTTTTAGTTTGCTTTTTGACTACTTCCAAGGATTCAACTTTAAACGTTTCATTTTTTACATATGCAATATTATTTGTAGACTAAAATTGTAAAAAGGGTACTAAAGGAATGCAGAGGTGATTTTATTTTACACCATGGGTGAGGATGGGCTAATGAGCGTATGCAACCTTTTTAGGAAAAATACCATACTGATGCCAGCTGTAGAGTTGCTGTTCTGTGAAAGTCTTTTCAGCTTTGTTTGTTTTCCTTACAGTTAGTTGTCTGTTCACCTAAAACCAGATTCTTCCTTAAAATCGGCTCACGGTATGAGGCAGTTTTTCAAGGAGTAGATTTATTAATATATGTAAGTCAGAACGCTTTCATTATAGTTGTCTCTTAGAATAAATTAGTATGTTATATGAAACAGCTTAGCATAAGAATGGGTTTCCTAAGTATCTTGTATTCATAGCGAAAGCATTAGTATTTCCACATGCGTCGGACACGTTAACATTAACAGTGTGGTAGGCTTTTTCACTTGTATCCCATTTTATGTTTCTGCACCGTAACACCTCTATTTTATGCATTTGCTGCACAGTGCTGTTGTTTCCTTCTTGTTTGACAATCCTGCATGCTTGAGGCAGGTGGCCAGCCTTACCTGTGATCTGTAGATTGACTATAACTGTGTCTGACATGGGGTCACAGAGCAGGAGTGAAGGAGCTCTGCTGAAATGCACATCACTTGCCATTGCTGTGTGTGAGCAGCAGCTACTCGTCTGTAATTTGACAAGGTGGGCTCTCAAGGCCTGTAATGAACGCTGTGCCCCTCGCCCTGTTCATGCTAGTCAACCTGTGCGGTATTGTCATTCTGCACTGGTATTTCATGGATTTGTCAAGGGAAAAAATAGTTGTCTAATGTTGAATAAAATGTTAAGTGAATGTTTGTTGAATGTAGTCCAATCTTACGAAAATGCTAATTAAAATACAATCCTCAGCAGGGAAGTAATTTATCACATAAAAAGTATGTCCCAAAAGTTACACTCGATGACAAAGAGCTCTTTGATACGGTGTGATGTTCTGCTGCAGCTACTAACATGGATTTGTTGCTGAACCGAAGAATAATGTATTTTATATGCGGTACCCTAAGTTGCACTACAGTATTGATGCTGGAACTGAGACTGTGTGGCATGTTTGTTGAAGGGATGGAATGCACCCTCACGGAGTTTGTGGGTGATGCAAGATAGGGGAGCAGTTAAAATGCTGGAGGGCAGGGCTGCTATCTTTCAGCTCATCAAGCTGAAAGAATGGGCTGAAGGGAACTGCATAAACTTCAACAAGGACAAATGAAAAGTCCAAGCCCGTGCAGCACTACAAGTTGGGGACAGACCGGCCAGGAGCAACTCTGCACAAAAGAACCTGAGGATCCTGGTGAACAGCAAGTTGAACATGGATCAGCTATGTGCCTCTGCAGCAATGTAGACTGACTCCATATCCAGCTGTGTTAAATCAGTATGAGAGAGACTGACAAGTGGGAGAGACTCCAGCAGAGTGCTGCTAAGCTGGTGGGGGACTGGAGTACACGGCACATGAGGAGGGGCTTAGGAAATATGTTTGTGTAGTCTGGAGAAACCTGAAAGGGACTCTCATTGCAGCCTTTCACTATATAAGGGGGTCTAAGAAATGGAGATGGGTTCTTCAGTTGCACAGCGAAAGCACGAGGCAATGGGTGTGAGCTACGTCAAGGGAAATCCTGACTGGCTGTATGGAAGTACTCACAGTGAGAGGGGTGAAGCCTTCCTCGCCTTCCTGTAGGAGCCGGTAGTGCCTGGAGAGGTCATGGCATCTTGGTCCTTGCAGAACTTTGTTGAGGCCCTGAGGAACCTCCTGTAAAGATAGTCCTGCTCTGAAGTCTCTCAGAGCACCAGAGGTTGCTTCCAATCTAAATTGCTCTATGAAAATGCCTATGTTAAATTTCCTATCCAATTATTTTCAGCACCTAGTAGTGGGGTTTTAGCTAAAGTCCAAACGTAGTAGAACTTTGGATTTTGAATTGTACTGGTTTTAGAAAGGCATAAAATTTTACAATTTTATCAACATAAAATTCAGGTGGTGTTTTATCTTCTTTGATGTACACCTTTTCATCTTTTGGTGTCAGAATTTTCTAACAAAATAGAAAGGGAAAAATTAAAATCCTGAATGAATGCATGTTAAATTGTATAAATTTATTATGTAGCCTTGTGGTCAATAAAAAGTAACATGAGGATTAATGTAAAGGCTTTATTTAGTGGAACACCATCATATTTTAGCATCTAAATGATTGAAAAAAGATATCTTTCTTTCGAAAACAACAGGTAGCAATGCAAAATCCAAACCTAAAATTAGTATTTTATGGTGAGATTTCAAGCTGGTCGATTTCACTGAGGGCAGTGTATAATTAAAATCTAATGCTGCTCACTGTTCTTCTCTCGGTCATTTTTAGGTGAATCGTTATTTTTAACTAACTGTCTAGCATCTGTGTAATGAAAAATTGTTTTATTTTTCTCAGTAATTTTTATTCTTTCTTCACTGCTGAATTTAAGTCTATTGGGGCAAGAAAATCTAGGGAAAAGAGTTTCAGTCACTCTTTTAGTTTCTCCTTTGTAGCCTGAAGATGACTGCAATGACTGCAAAGAAGATTGTAATCTTCTCCCAAAGTTTGTTTTTTTTTTAAAAATGCCTTGTTGTCCTAAAACCAGATTATTTTTTTTTACTCATTTTTTGTTGTTTTCCTTCCAAAATGTTTTCTGAATGAAAATATTGTCCAGCTTCTAGAATGCACTGAAAGAGGGAGTTATTATATTGCTCTTATAACTGGGTTTTGTAATGGTGATGACTATACAAAACTCATGGGATCCTCGGACTCATTGATACTTGATTTCCCATTCAAGAGTATCTTTGAGTCTTGTATTTCATATTACTGAATATGACAAAAAAGTATGTTGACATAAAATGAGTATTCTTTTTAATTTCATACCTCACAGACATTTAATTTACTTTAGAAGAGTTATGTTTTACTCCATTTATTTGATCCCTTTTATCCTTCTTTCCTCTATTGTATGCATTTCCTACAGTTATTTCTTTAAAATGTAAATTTAACTACAAATACAGGTATCTTCTTAAAACTTTTACAACAACATCTGTAGTGTTATCAATTATGAGTTTTAAATATTAGTTGATATTATATCATAATATCCTTTATTATATGGCATAATTCCTTTATTATGGCATGAAGGAGAGTAATAAGTGCTGTATAATGTATTTATTATATGGCATAATTCCTTTATTATGGAATGAAGGAGAGTAATAAGTGCCATGTAATGTATTTCCACATTTTTGAGATTGAAAGAATTTTGTTATCTAAAGCTTGTTTTAGTGTGTTGTGAAGCATTTGGAGCCCAGTAGTGATTAATGCATATGTAATAAATGTTTTGTGAGTTTTTGGAGCTGTCTGTTTTGTATTTTTATGAGATTGCAGAGAAGTGGGTATGAAAACCTCCGCAGTTCCCTTCAGTTCTGTGTTCATACACATGCAGTCTTTTGTTGTCAATGGAAAAAGGCTTAGTGGGCATTAGGGTATGGTTAAGATAGGCCATAGGTTGGTGTAGCTTGGAATTTTAAGGTTTGACCGTGGGGCATGTCATTCCAAAATGTATTAATTTAAAAGAGAAGAGGATTGTGAATACTGTAAATGTATTCAATATAAAGTAATCATAATAAAAAAATCAACTCTTCCAATATTTTCTAGATACCATTAAAAGAATCTCTTCAACAGTTTGTAACTGCCCGTTCTCCTTCTACAAGGCTTAACACTAGCTTGTTTCATGTCCCATCCCTGTATCATACCTTCCCCTTTCAACGTGGTTGACTGAATGTATTCTTCTTCCTTTGTGGATTACTTCATTGTCCTCACTAGGTATATTATGTGTTGGTGTTTTGTTTACTAGATGTAATTCTAACATTAAAATCTTTTTTATTAAAATGTAAACTAAAGCCTAATATTTCTAGAAACAGTTTTGTTATTCTCATATAAATGTCTCAAATTCTGTACAGCTGTTTTTTTAATTAAAAAAAAACCTCTTAGGAGAAAATCCAGCTAAACCCAGCCTTTAATAACAGGCTTTCTCTTTCTTTATCATGGAAGATAATCGTAACATTATTTTGGTGTTCTATTACGTTATAAACATTTTTGATATTTTGAGAATTCTTTGTAGATGGTAGTTCCCTCAGAACAGGAAATTCTGGTTTATACTTGGGAAATATTAGTGTGGCTTCAGTTAATTTGGTTGCGTTTGTAATTTTATCTGTATAAATTCTATGTAAAACTCTTCAAACTGCACCATCATTAGCAATATTAAGCCAAAGGTACATTTATTTTCTCCAAAGGACATAATGTATAAATTGAAAACTTAAATCAATCTTTTGCATTTTTATTAAATGACATGGTTTTACAGCTTTTCCTTTTACACTGTTTATAAGCCTTGTTAAGAAGCCAAATACATTTTATTTGTTAATATTTTCTAATGATTTATTTCCACATAGGTGGAGAACGAACTTGCGGTGTACATGAGCTAATCTGCATTAGAAAAGGTAAGCAATGATTTGTGAAAGTGAACTTCGTAGCTTGTGAATAGTACTGATGAGAAATCTGCTACCTAATATTATGATCTTACGTTTTCTGGATCTTAGTGTTGCATCTTTGTGTTGCAAAATCTTTTGAAGCTGACACTGTCAATGAAAAAAAGAAAAAAAAATGAAATAAAATGTGAAATTCCCAAATAAAATTTGATTTTTCACAAGAAGGAAAAATGTGCTCTTCCAATATTCACTGGGTTACATGGAAGTTACTGTTGTTCAGCTGTGATAGGAGACCACAAAAACTTTGATCTTTGCCTTGTCCAGATATTTGTAGGACAATTTTATTTTAGTAGTGATAGAAAGTTGTGAGGATATTTTAAACAACTGATGTAATGGACTAGCAATCTCTGCCTGTGTTTTCGGTTGAGATCCTAATGACTCAAACTTCTTTGAAAATAACTGTATCAGTAATGAAACCTGTAATGGATAGAGCACGAAACAGAGCTGTGCTCAAGAGAGGACTTTTACAGGTTTAAGGCTGAGTTACAATGACTGAAGTTGGAATTTGACAGTACAGCTCAGCTGATATAATAGCTCTTCACAGTTCTGTTTTCTGTCCCCTTTACCAGCCCTACACTCCTTTCTGCGGCATTGCTGCTGAATCTCTGTGTTCTGATGTGAAAGCTAATTTTAACCAAAAAAAAAGAAAAGTTTCTTCAGCGATTAGTTCCTTGAATTGACTCGCTGTTAGGTCAGAAGAGTCTCAGTGCTTTCGAAAGGAAAGGAGTAAGAAAGTGTGGTGGGAGAGGAGGAGGGCTGCAAGACTCTTGACAACAACTAAGTGTTAGACTGGCTCAGTAGTATTGTCAAACCACATCATACTTGGTAAGAAAAAATTTTGTTTGGCCTCTGAATAGAGCTTAGTTTCCATTGCATTCACTTAAAGGTTTTAGTAAAATCAGGGTTTTTTTGGAACATTTACTTAATATCTCCTAATCTCAGAATTAAGTCTACCAGTTAAGGTGAAAAATAACTTTTCCAAATATCTATTAAAAGAATAATTGAGTGTTGTGCGTGGTTTGAGAGTATTGTAATTAAAAACAATTTTCTGCTTTTTAAAACCGTGAATCATTTTATTCTTGCTTTTTTAATTCTTTCTCATTTTGTGGAGGAGGTTACTTTTTCCTTTTTATGTTTTGGTGTTTTTTTGTTTTGTTTTTTGAAAACTTCTTTATTGCTCTCTCTGTTTTTCCATTGATGGGTAAGTCAGTATACACAGTGCTCTGTATTCCTTGTGTAATAGGCTCTGGTTTTCTTTCTGAATTATGAAACTCATTGGAAGTTCAGGAAGCCTACTGATAAAGTTTCAAAATCTATTAATCTTGCTAATCCCTATTTATTTCAGGGTACTGTAGAGATTTTAAGAAAAACAATTTTTCTGCGTTCTTGGAGGCAGTGCTGTACGTTTTTAATGTTATTGCTGGGAAGCTAAATTGAAAGGACTTGCATGGTTTTTTAAGGTTCTGTGTTATGTTTCAACACTAGATTCTAAGCTCCGTTTGTCATTGATAGGATAAACATTTTTTTTAATAACAGTTGCATGGAACCTGTGTTTTAGCATTGGTGGTTATAAATTAGCCTAGGGATAAATGTGACTAAAAGAGAAGTATTCTCTTAGTGCCATTTATACCTGTGATATATTGGGTTCCTTTTTTCTTCATATGAGTTTCCATGTGTATTCTAACCTTGCATGCCCCTATGCCGAGCCATGTTACTGACAAATTTCTCCTTGTAGTGTGTGGAGCAGGTGCATTCTTGTCTGTCTTCTCTCCCTACTCGAGGTGTACGTATAAAGCAGAAGGTGTTTGCCATCGTACTACAAATCTTCCAGTTGTGTAGTGTTTTGGTTACTTTATCTAAGACTTTACGTCATCTGGTACACATTCAAGATGTTTTTATTGTCTGACTAATGGCCAGGCTCTTAAGGATTACTTTATTTGCATGTTGTCCAGGCCTGCTTGTTTGCCAGGATCAGAGTGCATCTCAAGATCCGTATTGACCTCCTCAGAATTGGAAGGCCTTTCCGAGCTGAGATCCTGTCTGCCAGCAGTCTGGAGCTGGTCAAATCAGACCTTCCAGCTCTGTCCTTAGCGCCACTGGGTACTCATTTCAAGCTTATACAGGATTGAGTTGAAAAGTTTTGTGGCATAGAGGTCTTCCCCTTCACCACCCCTTGGCTGTGCAGTGAAAGCCTAGCCTTTTTTGGTCTGTGAGCTCACTGTGGAAGTTTGAAGTATTGCAAATACTTCAAACAACTACAAATATTGAAGTATACAAATGAAATATTCACATTGACACATAGATAATTAAGTATTCACATTGACACATAGATTCCCTGGAGTCTTGTCTGGTGCTAGGTAAGTTTGCACTGTCCCCCTCTCCTTTTTCACTGGTGTCTGTGTCACTGTGGCACCAGGAGAGTACACCCTGGCGCTCTTAGCATTCATTCACTCATTTTCATTGAATGCTATCTATGAGGCTTTGAGAGTTGGTGCAGTGTTTGACAAAATGGTTCTGCATTTGCTATTTGCCCGAAAGCCTCCGATGCTTTCTGCCAGGTAACTGTGTGTCCTGGTTTCAGCTGAGTTAGAGTTACTTTTCTTCCTAGTAGCTAGCATAGTGCTGTGTTTTGGATTTAGCATGAGAAGAATGCTGATAACACACTGATGTTTTAGTTGTTGCTAAGTAATGCTTAGACTAGTCAAGGACTTTCTTTTTCAGCTTCCCATGCTCTGCCAGGTGCACAAGAAGTTGGGAGGGGGCACGGCCCAAGATAGTTGATCCAAATCGACCAAAGGGCTATTCCATACCATATGACGTCATGCTCAGTATATAAACCGAGGGGAGTTAGCCGGGGGGCAGCGATCGCTGCTCGGGGACTGGCTGGGTGTCGGTTGGCGGGTGGTGAGCGGTTGCATCACTTGTTTTCTTTTCCCTGGGTTTTGTTTGTCTCTCTCGTTCTCCTTTTCATTACAATTATTATTATTATTATTATCATTATTATTATTACTATTATTATTATTTTATTTCAATTATTAAACTGTTCTTATCTCAACCCGTGGGTTTTCTTACTCTTGCCCTTCCGATTCTCTCCCCCATCCCACCGGGGAGGGGGAGGGTGAGCGAGCGGCTGCGTGGTGCTTAGTTGCCGAGTGGGGCTAAACCACGACACTGTGGCTGCCAGGTGACTGTTAGTTAGAGTGCCTGGGTGGAACCTCTGAAAGATTAGTAGTAAATAGCCAGTGCAAGTAACTAGAGTTCTTAGAGATGTCCAGTGTACATTTGTGCTTTGTTTGTCTGTCCATCTTTCTCACAGTCCTTCCAAGCATTGTTGTTGAGAAGCAACTAATATGATAAACACCAATGTTCCATCTTATCTGTCCTGTACTGAATAGGGAAAAGGGAAAAGCAAGCAAGTAAGCAAGCAAGCATGTGTCTTCTATGAATAATGCAAAGAAAAACTTTCCGGTTTCAAGTGATGGAGTGTAATTAGAGTTTATATAGGGGTTATATGACTTGAAGAACACCTGTTGCTGGTGATTAATTTTTCTTTCCAGTTAGCAAAGTAACACATTCCTGAATGGTCTATTTCTTGCCTGCCCATTCATTTTTGCTAGGAAACTAGGAACCTCGGGGTATCAGGTGATGAAATGTAGAAAGGGACCAGAAAGGTCTGCAAGGCTATGTGTGACCACACCATTTAGCTCAAATTATTTAATGAAAATTTCTTATCTATATATGAAGGGATAACTGTAAAAACAGAACCCAAAGCTTAAAAAGGAAATGTCTGCTCTAAGAATATTCAGCCGTTACAATGAAAATAATTTGAAACCTCACTTTTCTTTTTTCTTTTTTTTTTTTTAAAGTTTTGCATTTTTCAAATTAGCCAAAACCATGGAAGGGTTTTTTTATGTTCGTTATCTTCAATTTTTTAGGTACTCTACGCTGCAGTACTGGGACTGCAAACAGTTGCATTTTCATTTTCATTTAAAACAGTTGTATTTTTGTTTAAAAGCATCATTGAAGCGTCTCTGATGTTAACAATGCTTCCACTGAAATAAACAAAAGTAATTTGGTTTGTAGATTTACTTTTAGCTTTCTAAGACTCAAAGATTTACAAGTACCAGTTAAAATGCTTATTGAATATCTGAGATTATCTGAATTCTAGTGTAAATATGATACCAATATATTATCAATACAGAACTCAGATTTGCTAACCGAAGGTGTAGCGATTGTCTAGCACAGGGCCTGCTCCCATGTCACATAATGTTGTTACAGCTTCATAGCTGCCCAAGATAGACTGTGGTGGGTCCACTTCTAGTCTGCACCAGAAGGATTACAGTGTTTTATAGTGTTCTGCTTGTTCAGTTTCCTTTTAGCAAATTAATACATTTTTGAGAAGAATCTGCAAAGAGCTGATCAGGAGTAAGAAAACTGATCAGCTTTTCTGGAAAGCTGTAAAAACTAATTGGTATGTATTTTTAAATAGAGGCTTCTTCTAAATGTGTAAATATGGGGGAGGGTGTCCTGAAAATGTGCGTATTTTGTGGCCATTATATAACTTCTAATAGCTGCAAAATACAGAACAAGTCACTTTCCAGCTATAGAAAAGAACTTTAAAGAGGTATGATCAGTTATTACAGAAGTTTGGTAATACAGCCCTAAAATTTGTGACTCCTGTGTTTAACATGGAAAATGGTTGAACTGTTTGTGTGGTTTTGTGTTTACACATTGTTGAATTCTGGAAATCGGAAAAAGGAAAAAGATATTTTTGCTTTTATTATAAATCAACTTCTTGTTTACTTCTATTATTTAATGCAAGTTTATTTTATGTACACGCACATATTCAAATTCTTACTTCTTGTGTGACAATACAAATTGAAGACTTGGCTAAGGAAAGAAGAGTCCTGCTTAGTTTAATTAGTAGTGACTGAGTCATTTAATTCAGTTGCTTAGGGTTCTTGACAGCAGAAGGTGGTGACAGGGTTTTTCTGAAATTACTCAGTTAAAAGCTTGCCTTTTTGCTGGCTATTTTCCTAACACAGAGATGTGTTTGAGAGGGTCATGAGAGTTACATTAAGTTATTCCTTTGTTTATTTGCTATGGACGTAAAAGAATTTAGGGAACTTAAGATCAGATTTCAGAAAAATTTATCTTTTTTGGCTGTGTAGTGCAGTGTAGCTAGGCTGCTAGTCTAACCTGGAATTGGCTATTGTTGGATGTACTAATATTTTAATTAAGGCCTGTTTTCAGGTTCTGTTTGTACAGACTAGACAGGCTTGTGATGAGTGTTTATGATATTGAGCTGTAACTGAAGAAAAAACCCTCTTTAATATATTCTGATATGTATAATAATGTATGACATGAAAGCGACACTAAAGCAGAAAATGCATGGCCATATAATCTTTAGGTCTCTTTCAGCTTTCATTGTTCATTTCTGCATTTTTGAAGTAATGCAAAGTGATACTTCTAACTCAGCAATGTATTTTGTATTTAATTCATGGAAATGTAGATCTGAGTAAGGTCTGAGTTGTGCAGATTTTTAAAAATTATTTTTAAGTCCTTTTTTCTTTTGCAAGATGTTTTTTCTTTCTATTATTGTGGCAATCTTGCAAATAAAGGAAATTATTCAGCAAACTGCTTTTGTGACTAATAATGGAACAGAAGTACTCTTTAATATTCAAAAGAAAGAAGTTGCAAAAAGACAATGTCTTTGGCTGACAATGAAAAATGTCACTTTTAATAATAATTTTGAAAAGATAAGAAGGTATGAATTTTTGTTTTGTCAGAAGTATATTTTGAGTAGAACTATGTCCTCTTTAATGTTCTGGTCAACTATCCTTACCCATTTGCATGTATCTGAATGTTAAGTTGCCAACTGCATTTAATTCAAATGGAAAAAATCATATTTATTCATGAGTTTCATTTTACAAGTAGAAACATTGTTTTATTGAAAGTCAACTGCATCTGATAGTCAAGCTATATTACAGTTTTTATGATAGTCTACACTAAGTAAGTGCCTCTGAAAAAGAAACAAAATAATTTTCCCCTTTTCTCTCTGCTGTCATCCAGTTGGTAGAACTTCTTGTTCTTCATCAAGAGAAAAGTGATACCACAGACGGTAGCAAATTTCTTTAGATTAGGTAACCTCACGTTAATGTAAAACATTGTAAATATATGTTGTTTCTACTCATTTAAGTGTTCAGATGTGGACAGTAAAAAGTAAAGTGCATTTTCGCTTTTTACAGAGATAGGAATAAAAACTCTTCATTAAAAAGTATACACAAGTAAAGCTACTTTTATAATATACACAGAGAATAGTAATTAATCTGTTCATAATTGTGCACTAGTTAATTTTAAAGACAAGTACTAAATATTTTTTCCCAGGCTAGAAGAAATTTTATGTCCTTTATCCCATGAATACTAAACTTAGTAGATCTGGGAGATACGTTACAAAAGTATGGCTACATATTAAAAAACCTGAAAGTAATAATGTTAGAATTAACCACACAGAAATATTTACTAAATTTTGCACTCTGTTGGAAAGGTAATCTGTTTTTATACATTTTGGACTAGAGAAATATGAAGTAAATATTTTTCTTTGAGATTATTGATGCCCATACAGGAAGCAAATTTATGTTTCTGTGTGTTCTCCTATGTTTGGAGTCTTCTGGAAAGCAGTATCTACTGGGGTCACTTAACTCCAACTATCGTGCTACCTTTTCTTCCATAGGAAGTTTTGTGTGTAAGAACTTTGCTATATCCAAACCCTGGCATTTCTTCACTTAAAATATTCATATAATAATTTTTACTGCACAGTACTTTACTATGTATCCTAGTTAATCACTGTGCTGTTCAGAAATCTGGATCCTGGATTATTTTACACTTTGTGGTTAATTGTAGTGGCTGATAGGAAAAATGTGGTTTGAAAAGATTTTTATTACATAGATTCCCGCCCCCCCCCCTCCCCCAGTAGTGGAGAGCTACTTTGTAGTAGCTATGAACTTTTAAACCTCAAGCCTCTAGATCCCTGCAGGTCTTTAATAGTTTTGCACTGGGAGTGTTATTTGAGAGTGCCATTAAAAATCTATAATCACTGCTGTTCTCTTACCCACTGTGTGGAGAATACAGTTATGTAATATGCTATCTAATTGCAGCAGATTGTTGGGATTTGGAGGTAATCAAGATGATTCCATGATCTATGTCTACTCCAAGTAGCAACGTGATGTTTCCTTTGCTGTTTCTTTTCAGAGATTTCTGTTGTGAGATACTACTTAATAGGAGATTAATTCCATATTAGAGAGAAAAGATGTTGAGGGACTGGTAAATCAGCAGGGGTGGCAGGCTGACAACTTTCTCAGCCTATAAGGATCTAGGAATTAAAAGATTTCTGTCAAAAGTTTCAATCTCCATCTCAGAGTATGCTTCTGTTATTCCTAAATTCTTTTAGATCAGTGCTATTTTGGAGCCCAGGGTCCTTTTTTTCCCGTCATTAAATTTATCTCCAAAAGACAGTTTCAGCATGGTATTTTAAAAGAAAGGGAAAGGAATCCTGTAAATGACAAACTGCAGAGCCAGTACTAGAATTGATACAAGTATTTTTGTGCAGTTGTGTATGTGATTTGTTAACTTGCTGAACCAAGACCTTTTTAACACAAACTATAATTTGTTAAGTATATTGAACTCTATTTAATGCAAATATTTAGTCAAGTAATTTAATTGCTCATAATAAAATTAAATAAATTGAATTTTTTAATTAAAGTACATTCTAGACTTTCTTCCTGTGTGATGGAAGTCCTGGAACCTAGATGTTAACGTATTTTTTCTTATTAGCCCTTGTAATTAGATGTTAAGAAAACAAGGGGGGAAAAAAAGTCCTGATTTATCTCTGTAGCAGTGCAGATTATCCTTCAGCCAGTGTGAAGTGACATAAATCAAATGATGAGAAAAGTTGCTATTCCGGGTAACTTTCCACTGGAATAAAAGCAGCACTGGAGTTAGACCAGTGTAGCTGTTGTGATACAGTAATTCCAGTAATTTTTTTCGTGTAAACAGGCACATTTACTTTTTACTTAATGTTAGGTGTATGACATTTTTTATAAATCAAACTTTAAATTGCATCATGTATCACTTCAGGTAATGTAAGTTTTCTGTTTTCCCCAGTATTACTTTGAAAGGTCTATAAATAGAATTTTTAAAGGGCATTGTTATTCCAAATAGGAAGTTAAATAAGCACTTTCATCCTGATTTCATTCTGTCTTTCAAAACTTCTGAAAGGTTCATGTTACTAAAAATTGTTAATAATTTTCTTATTTAGGAAATGCTCTTCAGTTCTGCATTGAAATTCAATTGTCATTTCATGTTTATGTTCATTTAAAATTGCATGTGTCAGGGTAATATACTGGATATAGATATTTAAAGTGTTGAAATACAGGTAGCTCATGTTGCACGTGCTTGTAATTTGTACTGGAGAGTGTGTAACCTTGCTGTATAACAAAGTGTGAGGTGCAGGAGAAGCAAACACATAGGGAGGAACATCATAAGACTAGCAGAATAACGTATACTTGCCATAATAAGCTGACAAACGTAGCCATTAGTAGTGGGCTAAGTTAAGAAGTCTGTGTTGCAGAAGAAAGGCAAACTACAAGTTTGAATTGAAGGGGGCAGCATTTTTATACAGAAAAGTTTCACTTTTAGTGTTACCTAAATGTAGCTAAAAATTTAAAAACATTAATAGATGAGATTTAATTGCATGTTTTAAGTTGAGCTAAAATACTTTTCCTGATGCTTGCTTTGGCAAAACATAAAAGAAATAGGTAAATTTGTAGAAATTAATTAGATAGCTCCAATGTTTTATATGATAGAAAGAAGAAAGCTGAATACAAGATAAAACAGGAAGCACAGGAAATATGTTTGGAATTTTGTCTTTTGACACATTTAATAAAATGTTTAGAGGGAATTCTGAGTTCATATTCTGTCATTGTTTTTTAGCAGAAACATCAGCTAATCAATTTTTGTGGTAAAGTTGCTTCTGTTTTTCATATGGGAAAGTATTCTAATAGTAATGTCAGCTGCCACATAAAGTTCATCTTATTTGTAAAACAGTTCAGGTGGTCAAGAATTTGATTTTTTTTTTTAAGTCTTCTAACACAACACTGGATAAAATATTGCCCCCTGTAGGTGTAGCATTTTGTCTAAGTAAACTAGGTTCTATTCACTTGTGATTGCTTCTTCAACTGCTCCGGCAAACAGGAAGATAATAATTCTGCTGAGTTATTGTGAAACTTTAGTTTTTAGTGTAATGA
>VYZW01001883.1:0-48781 GCA_013401315.1 Balaeniceps rex | reverse complement strand
AGGTGCCTCGCTTGACCTGCTGTTCACAAACAGAGAAGGACTGGTGGGAGATGTGGTGGTCGGAGGCCATCTTGGGCTTAGTGACCATGATATGATAGAGTTCTTGATTCTGGGCGAAGTAAGGAGGGGCGTCAGCAAAACCACTGCCATGGACTTCCGGAGGGCAGACTTTGGCCTGTTCAGGGCACTGGTTGAGAGAGTCCCTTGGGAGACAGCCCTGAAAAGCAAAGGGGTCCAGAAAGGCTGGGCATTCTTCAGGAAGGAAGTCTTAAAGGCACAGGAGCAGGCTGCCCCATGTGCCGAAAGACGAGCCGGCAGCAAAGACGACCGGCCTGGCTGAGCAGGGAGCTTTTGCTGGAACTCAGGAAAAAAAGGAGAGTTTACCACTTTTGGAAGAAGGGCCAGGCAACTCAAGAGTACAAGGATCTCATTAGGTCATGCAGAGAGGAAATTAGAAAGGCAAAAGCCCAGCTAGAATGCAATCTGGCCACTGTTGTAAGAGATAATAAAAATGTTTTTACAAATACATTAATAACAAAAAGAGAGCCAAGGAGAATCTCCATCCTTTATTGGATGTGGGGGGGAACATTGCCACCAAGGATGAGGAAAAGGCCGAGGTACTTAACTCCTTCTTTGCCTCAGTCTTTAATAATCAGACCAGTCATCCCCAGGGTATTCAGCCCCCTGAGCTGGAAGACAGGGACAGGGAGCAGAATAAACCCCCCATAATCCAGGAGGAAGCAGCTGACAACCTGCTGCACCAGCTGGACACTCACAGGTCTATGGGGCCGGATGGGATCCACCTGAGAGTACTGAGGGAGCTGGCAAAGGAATTTGCCAAGCCAGTCTCCATCATTTATCAGCAGTCCTGGTTAACAGGGGAGGTCCCAGATGACTGGAGGCTTGCCCATGTGACGCCCATCTACAAGAAGGGCCGGAAGGAGGATCCAGGGAACTACAGGCCTGTCAGCCTGACCTCGGTACCAAGGAAGATTATGGAGTGGTTCACCTTGAGTGCGCTCAACAGGCATGTGCAAGTCATCCAGGGGACCAGGCCCAGCCAGCATGGGTTCATGAAAGGCAGGTCCTGCTTGACCAACTTGATCTCCTTCTATGACCAGGTGACACTCATCAGTGGATGAGGGAAAGGCTGTGGATGTTGTCTACCTGGACTTTAGTAAAGCCTTCGACACTGTCTCCCACAGCATTCTCCTGGAGAAGCTGGCAGCTCATGGCTTAGACAGGTGTACTCTTCCCTGGGTAAAAAACTGGCTGGATGGCCAAGCCCAGAGAGTTGTGAATGGAGTTAAATCCAGTTGGCANATGAGCCAGCAGTGTGCCCAGGTGGCCAAGAAGGCCAACAGCATCCTGGCTTGTATCAGGAATAATGTGGCCAGCAGGACTAGGGAAGTGATCGTCCCCCTGTACTCGGCACTGGTGAGGCCGCACCTCGAGTACTGTGTTCAGTTTTGGGCCCCTCACTGCAAGAAGGACATTGAGTTGCTGGAGTGTGTCCAGAGAAGGGCAACGAAGCTGGTGAAGGGTCTAGAGAACAAGTCTTATGAGGAGCGGCTGAGGGACCTGGGGTTGTTTAGCCTGGAGAAGAGGAGGCTGAGGGGAGACCTTATCGCTCTCTACAACTACCTGAAAGGAGGTTGTAGTGAGGTGGGTGTTGGTCTCTTCTCCCAAGTAGCAAGTGATAGGACAAGAGGAAATGGCCTCAAGTTGTGTCAGGGGAGGTTTAGATTGGATATTAGGAAAAATTTCTTTACTGAAAAAGTGGTCAAGCATCGGAACAGGCTGCCCAGACATGTGGTCGGGTCACCATCCTTGGAGGTGTTCAAAAAATATGTAGATGTGGCACTCCGGGACATGGTTTAGTAGGCATGGTGGTGTTGGGTTGATGGTTGAACTAGATGATCTTAGAGGTCTTTTCCAACCTTAATGATTCTATGATTCTATAATCAAGTGTTCAGATCATCTTTAGCAACAATTCCCAAGGCAGGGCTCACAGGAAATGATGCCGTGAAAAGCCGAAAATCAGAACTGTGATCACTGTTTGAAGCAGAAGAGCATGGGGCAGACAGTCACTCCAGGAGTGCTGCTGGTTGTCCAACCAAATGCAAAAGGAGTTATTCCTCTCCTTAGAGAGTCATGGGCCAGCCTCATCTTCTAAACATGCATAGAGCTCCCAGTTGTAGGCCAGGGATTTTAAGAAGTTGTTGAAATACCAGCAAGCCTCAAGCTGCAGATTCCCCATGCCTGCTGTGAGTAGCCTGTTGCAGGACTGGATCAATCATTGCAATAATTCTATTTACTGAGGAAAGGAGCTTGGTATCTCTGTTCAACCCCTATTGTGCAATCTACTTCTGGCTGCTCGGATTTATAGTCTCTTTTCTTTTTCTGACCAAAGACAAATTCACACAAGTCCAGACTCTCCATTTTCCACTAACCAGCAGAAAGATGACTCGTTAAATCTATTGTCTGCACTAATGCGCTAAGTACTCATGCAGTCTCTGAACACACTCCAGAAAATACTTCTGAGCGCAGGAAACTGCACTTATCTGAACAGCTTTCATCCTGTTTGTCAGATCTTTTAACTGACCATTATGATTCTAGGGGATTAAGCGATAAGCCTGGAGGATGCTGCATGTGAGGGAGCTGTGCCATTGCCTTGCAAACCAGGAGCTCAGCCCTGTGAGGGCATCGCTGCCCATCCCTGTCATCTATGGTGCCAGCAGCCACATGTCAGAAGGGCTGTAGGGATCTGAGAAGTCCGTCAACGCCATGTTGAGCACTCAAACTTATCTTTGTTTTATGCTGCTCAGGAAAAAAATCTTCACCATCCTTTCGATAGACTGCTGTCAATTAATTTACTGCTGATGCTATCTAAACTTTCAGACAGTGCTGACATTTTCATTACTTGGCAAACTCGCCTTTCATTATCCACTTTGCCTCTCGTACAAGCTCCATAAGGCCTGAGATTTACCCTAACTAACAGCAAA
This sequence comes from Balaeniceps rex, assembly GCA_013401315.1. Lineage (NCBI taxonomy): Eukaryota > Metazoa > Chordata > Aves > Pelecaniformes > Balaenicipitidae > Balaeniceps > Balaeniceps rex. Next base: position 45,776 of record VYZW01001883.1, on the reverse strand, counting down.
TTGAATACATTTTCTCACTGAGACAAATTGTTTAATCTGCAGAGATCAAATAACAGTACAGCAACAGCTCAGCTGAAGATTGAATTGCCACATGCTCACGCCATCCTAATGGGCAACAGCAAGTCAACAGTAGGGAGATACTATTTCCCAGCTCTGTTTCTTTAATCTGCCGACAAGGAGTAGACAGAAAAGGAACCACAGCTGGATAGGCAGGGAGGTCCCCTTTTAACATTTTCTCCGGGCTCAAGTTTAGAGACACGACGAAGACATTTTCCTGCCTTTGTGCGTTTGCTGACATAAGGATTGTCATCAACACTTGCAGATAAAGTGAGAACCCTTATCTTAACTATTGGAGAGCAATAATAAAGGACCTTTTTGGCAATTTTTTCCCCTATTCTTATGGAAGGCTACACTCCTTTTCTGGTTTCAGTTGTTCTTCTATGAAATAGTCATTCAGACCCAAATTCCAGGCACTTTCATGTGCACGTGAGCAGCAGAGGGAAACAAAATACAACCCTGTAAACACAAATGACATGATGTGAACATGAAACCTTGTCAGAATTCTGTAGCTATGCTAAGCTAAGGAAAACTAGGAAAATTTGAATTCAGATAACTTAAGAAATACAGTTCAACTTTCTGCTGCCTTTATTGCAAATGAAGTTGTTGACATTTTTCTCACAGAACAGTTTTTCGCGAAGAAGATCTGAAGAAGAAAAAAACATCCACTGAAAATACATTAACTTGAAAGAAAATTTGTTTTGCCGTTTTCTGTTTTATTTTCTCATAATAACACATAACTTTTGATATACAAACATTAAAAAGCTTCAGTGAAATGCTTCAGGTGATTATTTTTCTTCATAAGGAAAATCCACAATTTCAACATTTAACTGGACAAAAAAGAGCGTGGTGCAAACTCTCAGCATTTCTCTTGGGACAGATTTTACAGGGTCTCTCTGGAATAGTTGTAAGCTGTGTGAGTAACTTGCAAGACGTGCAGTGAGCAGAAAGAGAGGCCAGAGCATCGTGTGTTGTCCTTGGCAGGTCTTGAGCCCAAGCACGAGCTCCAGATGCAGACCCCCAGCTTCCACTTCCATTCGTTCTGCTGCTATCTGCTGGCCGGGCGATGATTTCACCTGGCACCCTGGCTCCTACAGCTGAAGACGGCAGCGTCCTTCCTATTGTAATATCACCCAGCTCCCGGCACTATGCTGATAAGATTTTGAACTGCTATTTATAGAGGCTCTTTCATCTCTTTTCTTCCAGTCGATGTCTTTCATATCCTCTGAACAGATAGCGTAGGAATTTGCCCGATATGCATAAGCCTTACAATCTTTTGTGAGAAACTCAGTCTCCTCTGGACTAAATTTCTTTGCTTTTCTCTGCAGAAATCTCTACATCTGACTGAAAGTCTGCAAAGCCCAAATGCTTTTTTTTTTTTTTCCTCCTATTTCATTTACAGGGGGCTGTATGGCCTTCAAACAAAATACAGAAGGGCATTTTTCACAGTGGGTCTTCCACTGGAAGGCAGACTGATCGATAACAAATACAGAGAAGCAGAAAAAGTGCAACAGTGTCAGAAAAATCATTCACCCGAACAGACTCAAATCATCAGGGAACATACTTCCATTTGCAATGAGACTAGCAGCCTGCAGGGGGGAAAGGGAGCAGCAACATGTTCCCTCTCCCAAGAAGAAAAGGCACCCCTTTTTTGACAAGACCACAACTGATGTGTTAACGTTAAATCTGACACATATGTCATGACAGAAAATTTCTGGTAGCTAAAAACAAGTGTTTCATAGAAACTACTATGAAAGGGTTGCTGAATACCAATGAGCACTGGATTCTAATGCATTTCCTAAGACAGGCAGGGAGTGCCCAGTTTCAGACATCAAATATTGGCTGAAGTACATGGAAGATATGGATGCAGTGCATCAAAATTGAAACTAAGCTTCAAGACAAAATACCCCGTGCAACTTCTGTGGGCTAAAGCAATGCACCTTATATGCAAAGCCAAAATGTGTTATTAGTCTAATCAAAGTTGCAAAAGTCTAATCAAAGAGTCATTACTAGTCCAGTATGATGATACTTGAAGTTATTGTCCAGATTATATCATTATTACAGGAAAAGCCTAATTAATAATACAGTTAAAATTGTGCTACATGAACTTCCCCTGTAGCCACCCTTCCCATGGTGTATTGCTGACGTTTCCCCTGCCCTTCTGGTTCCTAAGGTCAGTGGCACCAGCCTCCCCCGAGAGGAATGGGGGTCATGACATGTCCTCAGCATCCCGCCTTCTTCCCTGGGGGGGAATCTGATGTTGATAGTGGGGGTTATGGTTGCATGCACAGACTCTTTCTTCATTGGTCTTCATTCCTCCTTATGTCTGTTTTCTCTGTGTATATGTTTTACGTATGTTGGATGCTTGTTTCTCCTGTGTTATCCCTAAAACCTGTTTTACCCGGGTCCCAAGGCTGGCTGCATTCCTTTGGTCACCAGTAATTGACCACTTCAGACTTACATTTATAGATCTTGGGCAGCTGTTGCCATCCTGTGCCTGCACTTTCAAGGTCTCTCTCACTTCATTCTTGTGCTTTTTGGGGACCTTGCTGTCTCTCAGGCTTTCTTCAACAGTCTTCATGGTATGGTTTCCTGCTAATATAACTGATATTTAACAACAGCACAACCTAGTCACACACACATCCTCATTCTAGGGGCATTAATAGTTCACTCTACAAAAATAGCGATCCATTATAAGGCAGCTAGATGGGTAGTTATATAGATATAATGGTTTGTTGACTACTTGATATTAATATTCCTTATAGTAATATCACTTGTATGTTATCAAAACAGCTTTATGGCATTTGTGATGCACAGCCAGTGCAACCTGACTGGGGCAGGAGGCTTGCGCAGTGCACAGCTCCCTTGTGCTTCCCGAGCTACAGCCTCGGCTGCCGCCAGCGGGTGGGAGCTGCGAGGTCAGTGCCTGCCAGGGGAATAGCTGGACTGGTACTCTGTGAAGGGCAGTAGAGTTATCATCCAGGGCAGCTCTGCGTGGGGCCTTTGCCAGTGTAGCATATGCTAGTCCTTACTTACCATGCACCTTTTACCTACCACTCTGCAAGGCATATTACGGGGGGACCTACTTACAGGATCATTTTGACTTGGGCTTTCGTTTCTTGTTTCATGGTGTCTAAATCCTGTCTCTGGAATCCCTTGGTCTCTGCAAAGTGACTTTCTAGATGCAAATTATTGTGCTATAAGATTATTGCAGCTCTTCAGTTTGCAAGTCTAGAGATTTTCTTTTTCTAAAAAAAGCTCTGCCATCGTATGAGGTCTCCAAGTTAAGCTGCGTTTGTGAGTCGCGCACCACTACACTCAATAAAGCTGTGGCAACCAGCAGTTGTCCTCATTTCACACAACTCCTCTGTATTATGATTTTCTTCTCCTTTATGTGGGTTTTCAGGGGGGCACTGAAAAAGGAATTGGTGTAAATGGATTACTGAAAGCTGTATTCAGCCCACCTAATAAGATGCCTTAGGCAGACCAGTGGGATGGTAGTAGAACCAGGAAGTCCCATTAGGGACATTTCGAGCCTGAATGGGTAATGAGGACCCAGCAGGTCATTCAAAGCTCTTCAGAGGTCCTTTGGTTCCTAATTCAGGCAATAGACTGGAAGAATCTAGATTTAGATGGTGTCCATTGTGGCCTAACACAATGGCTTTATTCAGGAAGGCACAAGCGATTCAGAGCACTTATTGTCCGGTACTTAGAGACCCCAGCTCTCTGTACGGACACTGGAGAGAGGCAAGTGATGCCTGCCTTTAGAAAAGGCAAGAAGAAGGATCCAGCTGTTGGCCCCATCTCTGTCCTCAGGAGAGCTACAGAGGCCTGCCCAGACGCGTGAAGGAAAAGGAGGGTTAACCTGCCCTCTTGCAGGTCCCTAGTAAGCAAAGTATTTGGACAACAGTTTTGCTTCCTCAGAGAAGTTGGGTAATCTTACAAAAATTTAACTGAGTTGAAATACTGAGCAAAGAATAAGTGGTGGGATTAAAGCTTTATGATTCTATTTAGTACACGTGCTGCACATTACCACATGGATGAACATAATTTTCCAAAGGCTGTTGTTTTTAATCTTTTCCAAACATTCAAAAACTCAATTCCCAGTCAAACGACTGAGAACTGGATATTCCTATACAATTTCCAGCTTGAAACACACAGTTATGTGACACACTTATGTATTTATCTAGGTAATGTACATGTATGTACATAGATACTGTCGTGGTGTAACCCCAGTTGGCACCTAAGCACCACACAGCCACTCACTCACCCTCCCCCGCCTGGGTGGGATGGGAGAGAGAATCAGGGAAAAAAATGTAAAATCCATGGGTTGAGGTAAAGGCAGTGTAATAGAACAGCAGAGGGAGAGAAAATAATAATCATAATAAAAGAATACATAAAATAAGTGATGCACAATGCAATTGCTCACCACCCGCTGACCGATGTCCAGCCAGTCCCCGAGCAGCGATCGCTGCCCCCTGCCAACTCCCCCGTTTATATACTGAGCATGACATCATATGGTATGGAATAGCCCTTTGGTCAGTTTGGGTCAGCTGTCCTGGCTGTGCCCCCTCCCAGTTTCTTGTGCACCTGGCAGAGCATGGGAAGCTGAAAAACTCCTTGACTAGTGTAAGCACTACTTAGCAACAACTAAAACATCAGTGTGTTATCAGCATTATTCTCATTCTAAATCCAAAACACAGCACTACGCCAGCTACTAGGAAGAAAATTAACTCTATCCTAGCTGAAACCAGGACAGATACATTGAAATTCTCAAACCGCACCATGGTGGGTTGACCCCAGCCAACAGCCAAACACCCACTCAGCTGCTCACTCGCTCCACTCTTGCAGGATGGGCAGAAAATAAAAGGAAGATGAGAAGACTGATGGATTGAGATAATGACAGCTGAAATAAAAGCTGTGTGCAGAAGCAAAGCAAAACATGTAGTTTATTCTTTACTTCCCATCAGCAGGCAGTTGTCCAGCTGCTTCCTGGAAAACAAGGCCTCAGCACTCATAATGGTTTCTTGGGAAGACAAAGACCATAACCACAAATGTTCCCCCTTCCTCCTCCTTTCCTTGAGCCTTTATTGCTGAGTACAACAACATTCGGTATGGAGTATCCCTTTGGTCAGTTGGGGTCAGCTGTCCCGGCTGTGTCCCCCCCAAACTCTTGCTCACCCTCAGCCTGCATGCTGGGGGAGAAGAGTGGGAAAAAGAGAGGGCCTTGACACTCTGCATGCACTGGTCAGCAATAGCCAAAATGTTGGTGTGTTATCACCACTGGCTTAGTCACGAGTCCAAAACACACACAAAATGTATCTACAGATAATTCTCATCTGATTCCATGATACTCAGTTGTTCAGATTTCTTAAACTAATCTTGTCTGCCCATTTTTAGCTCTGCCTTTTCCCGCCTTTGGTTCCTCCTGTGTGGTCCAAACAGTGATGGAGTCTGAAAACACGTTATAAACCAAAGCTTTATTGAGGCAGTAAGAAAGAGGAGCAGCAGCACGCCCATATGGCAACTCACCCTATCACCTATAGTGAACACAGGATCATAAGTGATGCCATGGCTCTAGTGGACTGCCAGGGACACTGAATGTTCCGGGTCATCTGGCAGCAACAGCCAATTGTGCAAATGCCTTTTGAATGTGGGTAAGAGTCGCACCGTCCCTTGGCTCCACCAAGGTCAGCGTGACTTGAGAGAATCATACCTTACATAAATCATGTGGGCAGCACCCTGCCTGCGCTGCCCATGTGGCTCAAGGAGCGAGTGGGGTGATGTTGGCAGTCCTGCCTAGCTGTGGATATCAGTCAAGCTGCAGGGTGTCAGGAGGCAAGGTGTCATGCCCTAAATATCCCATAATAAATCCTGTGCAATCCTGAACTGCTTTTCGCCTGCACCCCATAATGTGTCCCACCCCTCGGCAGAAACCCTCCTTAGTCCAAAAGGCGATCTGGAGAGCTGCTCCCAGTGGGTCCTCATGATGGGTTTCACACCTGGATACTGGGGCTGAGGCCCTGCTGGGGCAGCCCTGGGAGGGGCCTGGACAGGGTGTTTGTTCCTCTGAGTCCTTAATTTAGGTTCCCGCCTGCCTTTGTGCCCCTGGGCTCCTCTGGGCAGGTGGAGATGAACCTCTGATGGGTTGATTGCCCCTGGGATGGGCCTGGGAGTAGCCGGGACAGGGTGTGAATCGGGCTCCCCCATCATTGTCTCTCCTGCTCCTTTGTGGGTGTGCAAACCAGCTTTTATTACATAACCTTAGAGATGAAAATTAAAATTTGCAAGCTACTTCTAAATGGTTCTGGCAACAGCTCTAGAAAGGCACTGAGCATGGATTTAACACGCCTGAGCATGCACCCTGGTGAACACAGCAATCATGCCTTCATTGCTCTCTTCCAGCCTACATGACTAACTTTTGGAAGACACGTTGAGGTCTGTAGGAAGATGTCTTGCTGGTGTAACAGCCAAGGGTATTTATTTATTGAATAATGACAGCTTTTTCTGGCAGCATGAAAAGCTTCACCTTACCAGCTGCAGACGATTTCAGTTTGTCAGCTGGTGCACCACCCAGCACAGTACAAAGACATAACTGATGTGATCTTTCTTTCGTCTTCTGCCCAGCCTTGATAGTCACTGTGGCAGATGCACCCACCCTGACAAAGACCGGGCCTTTGTTACTTTTCGTGCCCTTACTGCCCTATCGTGGCTGTCGTCCTGTACATAGTCGCCGGTAGACAGAGCCTTTGGAACAGGACATGACCATATATGACCACAGGTCAGATTCGACTAGGGTATAAAGGGAGTCCTGCCAGCAGGCAAGTTGAGTTGGTCCTCCTCAGAGCAGCGAGTCTGCAGTCAGGGACTCTCCCCTTGGGTCGGGACACCGCCCAAGGTAACTCCTCAAGGTTGAGCGACCTCGCCTTATTAGGTAAGTGATTGCGCATTTTGAGTCATCATTCTGAAGCTTAAGAAATCTTAAGTCAGCTGTGTAGTATTAAATTCCTGCTGTCATCCTGAACCTGTGGTTTACTAATGTTCGCCGGAGTACCAAACATTTTTGTTTAGAATAAATATTATTTTTGGTTACATCACCTGCCTAATTTGACTTTGCGCACCTCTGCGACAGTCACTCTCTGGGATTCCTCATGCTGCCCTCAGCCTGTGGATTTCTTCCCCTGGGGATACAAATGTGGAAGAGACAAGCTAAATGACATTATCATAAGCCAGAGATAACTCCAGTCTGCAGGACCTCTTCATTGGGATGTCATATGTCAAAGCAAAAGCAAAACCTTAGCACGTAGCCATTGCCATGTCCATTTAACCGAAGCCAATGTGTCCTCATCTGTCCCCATGAAGGAAAATTCAAATAAAAAAGAATTAATTGTATTGCAAAGGCTGGGGGAGGGAAGAGTTGTGTTTCCAAAAAGAATCTTCTTTCATCTCCTAGCTTCCTTTCAAGCACTTGTAATATTAAGATGACCAGGACACTTCAAACTGGCCCTCTGTTCTTTAATCTATGTTGAGTATGTGTGTAGTGAATGCTTTTCTCTTTCTCACATTAGTGAGAAAATGTGTAAGTGCAGAATGTAATTTTTTTCCTATTAGATGTAAATGAAAAAATAAAATTTTCTTGAAAATTCAGCCTGTTGCCTATTATACCAGGTAATTCACTGAGATCAAAGCACAGACACACTTTAGTGACAATGGACAATTTAATCTGATATTTGAGAAATAAAATTAAGCACAAATTATGTAGACAATAACTTTTTTACCAGGAAGTAACAGCATTTTGAAAAAAACAATGGATTTATCATTGTATCTTAGAGATGTTTCTACTTTGATGTTCTTCTTATGTGGACCATGAAGTTTACAGAAATAAAAAAAATTAAACCCTTCCTTTTAAATGTCTTCATCTATAGTTTTCTCAGATGTGGGAGTTTGGGAAGGGGGTTAGTTTGGCAGGGCGGTTGTTTTTTGTGAGTTTTTTTGCATTGGGAGTACAAAATCTGAGCAGCATCTAATAGAGCAGAAGACAATTGCTCAGTTAAAAAGCCAGCTTTTTGTCTCCATTTTCCAACAAGACCTCTCCACCAGCGTCTACTGCCAGTGCAAAACAGAAGCTTTGAAGAGCATTTTAAACACATTGAGAGACATCCTCTCATTCTGCTCTTCAGTGCACTGTGCAAAATCTCTCCTTGAGTCACTAAGATATCCATAATGAAGGTCCATGTAAGGGGATGGAGTGAGAAAGGGGGACGTGTAGCTCATTGCATGCACTGTCCTGCTTCATAAGTATGTCCACACTAGCACAGACCAAAACCTGAATTCTGTACTATGGACATTCTTTAATATCTAGGTAATTAGTGAGCCTCAATGTGATTTAATGTTGTTTATAAAGCTGTTCAACATGTTTGTACTCCATGATAATATGATATTAGGGGTCCTACGTGAGTCACAGTCACAGCTGCTCAGAAAGGTGGTACCCAGGTAATGCTACTTGCCAGAGAAGTGTGACAGTAACAACCTGTTTGTGGCAAGACAAACCATAATGCTGCATTCGTACAGTGAAAGATGGCAGAAGTTAAAGAAGCTCAAGTTAGGAGCTGAGTTAGAAACATTTCCCTTGTCCCATGCAAACCCTGGAGGTATGCCATTGCAAATCAGGAGGCAAAGTCAGACTGTCGAAAGGGGTATCTTACTCCTCCCCAAAGTGGACTGGTGTAACTCAAACATTTCACTTGGACATTTTAGAAATGTTTGTTTCTTGGTTGTTTCTCCAAACTTGTTTCTCTTGTAGCTAAGAACACATTCCCTGGTCTCAACTCTCATTTAAGTAGTGTGGTGTTTGATAGTCACCCCCCAGAAATACCACACCAGTGCCAGTGCTCCTGGAAGAAGTGCTGGAGAGAAACAAAAGGCTTCAATTACAGTACCTCAGGTTTTAAAAAAGAGTCAAAGTCTAAAGCTATTGATATAATATTGGGATCAATTGGTCAATTCATCCCATTAACTTCAGGTACTTCACAGAGGTGACCAAGTTAGGATCTCCTCCAGGGGCAATGACACCTTAGCTTGGACAACAGGAACTGTCCATCTGAGAGACTCACCGGTCTCACAGACCGCACAGGAGTCGAGGGCAGCTGCCATGTTCATACAGCAGCCTCTCCCACACGCACTGGGAGCTCCTCTGGGCACAGTCCACCCTTTCTGAGGATGATGGCCAAGCTCAGATAACGCAGAGTGGGTAAAGACACTTCCCTCACCACAGCAGCTGATCCAGACAGAGAGATTCAGAAGCACAGAAGGATGCTTTCCATGGCTTGCAGCATGGAGGGAATGAGCAGGCATCAGCTTCGGACCAGTTAGAGCTCTGCAGTCGTGCTGCAATCCAGCTTCCTCTGAGAAGGTGCAGCTCTAGCATGAGGCCAAAGCTATAATGGCTGAGAAGATTAGGAGTAGTGTTTGGTATATTTTTTCTCATGACAGAATAATAACAAAATAAATATAGGTAGAAAAGTCATCGTCGATAAGCAAAAGGTGACTACAGAATATATTGTTTTGGTAAGAAAGCAATTACTACTTTGGTTATTACAGAGTCCCTCAGTCCCTTCGTATCCATGATGTATCTCAAGGTTCACTAATAAACCTTTACCTTTCATAAATTTTGAACAGTATTTTCACCGGCCACCACATTATGCTGCTATAACTTTCACAAATAATATAATCATCTCGTTCTTCAAATTGTTCTTGTTTTTCTTTTCTTTAAAAAGGACTGACAACTGCACTCAGAAATCAGCCTATGTGGCTTTACTTTTTTTTATTTATTCTTCAGAAAACATTTGTTCTGGCTAGTGCAAAGGATTTGTGTAGGCTGAACAAAAATGACAGTGAAGTTATCAGAAAGTATTCTACTCACTGCAATGGGAACAGCTTCAGGCACATTAAACTTACGTTCCATCACCTTCATTTACAGTATGGTGATGAAGAAAAGGAATTAATTTCATATCCCTTCAAGCCTTTTCTGTCACTAAGCAGTTGGTAATGTTTGATTCCCTTCTCCTTGGGTGGTTAATTTTTACTGGCAGTAGGGAAATGTAATTACCTACATTCTGGTATAGTTTTAGGTTATACCTCGTCTCCCAAACATACCAAGAGCATCAAGACTACCTACCGCAGGAATTTCAACTTATATATGTTAAAATTAATATACTAGATTCAGCAATTCCTTTTCCCCTACAGCAACAAATCTGGCCTTTGTGAGCTGCTATTGTATGAAATATAAGCTGTGCATGCAAATACAGAGAATTCATTTGCAGAATTGTATTTTTTTGCCCATTTGAAATCCATTTTCAGGCTATGTCATCTAATAAATACCAGATCCCAATTTATGTTCAGGTAGGGTATTATATTAGCATTCTTGGAACTCTATCTCATTATTGCACCCTGCCTATATAAGATGAACATTTTTCTTTAGACACAGATGTCAACCTATATTGATGAGATTCTCCCACTCCTAATAATTGGTATGAAATCATTCAACAGTCCCTGCATAGAAATGCATAGCCCATTCTGTAATGAGCCATTCAGCATCCACATGAAAAGCTAGCAAGAAAACCACCTTCTCCAAAAGCTAAAATGACATATTAAAATTTGCAAGACTTGGTAGTGTATCAAAGAAAATTAGAGCGTTCTCTAAGGCTTTGCGTACGGCAGCTCATGCACAGCCCTGTGTGTGCAGTCCCTTACCTCTCCTCTGGTGCGATGTGAAGGCCAGCAATTAAAATTGCATATTAACTTTTTTGCCTACAGAAGAATAAGCCAAAACTGTTCAAGACTGCACAGGGTCTATTTATGGTCCTTGAGTTAAGAGCTTGTTCATTTTTACCTCAGAGTTCCATTGTCTTTAATTTGTTTTCCCTATTTTTCTTTGCTATTGTAATAGATTGGGCTGCCCTCTCAGGAAACTGCTTGGGAATACTGTTATGGAGCAACTGGAGAAGGAATCACCTGCAAAAGAGAAATTCAAGACACCGTCTGGTCCCTGCCCCACACTGATGGAGAGAGAGCCCTGTCAGATCAGTGCCCAGTCACTTCTCAAAGTTTTCTGACAAAGGGTATTCCAAAGTCTCCTATGTCTTTGTCACTATATATCTTGAGAGGTTGTTTGGGGTTTTTTTCCCCCAAAATCAGACTTATATCTTCTTTTCTGCAATTAAACTGATTACTTCTTGCCAGCTGTAGAAAACAACTGGATGCAGAAAGCAATTAATTGCTATGCTCTTCACAGTTCTCTTTTCCATTTTAGAAATCTGTTACGATGTTCCCCACCTATATACTCTCCTCCTAAGACTAAACAAAGGCAATTCTTTCAACTTTCCCCTCAGAGGTGGCGTCTTCGAGTCAACCCTTGTTAACGTTGCCTTCCAGCTTTTGGCATGCTCCAGTTCATCTGCACTTTTCAAGGCGGTTGTTCAACCCTTCTCAAGCTGGTATAGCTGAAAGGTGGGGAAATTGCCCAAGGTAAATCACCTTCACCCAGGATCCTGGGTGCTGCTGAAGACCCAGAGCCCATGCAGAGGCCGTGTCCCTGCCATCCACCCCTTCCCCTCCTGGCAGCAGTCCCTGCTGATCTCCCAGTGCCAGTGCTGCCTCCAGGCACGGGGGCGAGGGGACTTCCAGGAGTCCCCGGAAACCTGCTTGGCCCTGTGCACTTTCACCCAGTGCTCTGCCTTGGAAGCTTCCTGTGCAGAACCAGCACCACTGAAGGGTGGTCTTCCTTACCACCCCCCCGCACCCCTGCTTGGGTGAAAGGAAGAGGAGAGAAGGGCACCACGGCTGGGAGGTGCTTGTCTTCATGAAACATATTATTTTATGTGGATCAGAGGGTGCATTTAAGGAATCTTGTGTCCATCTCACAAGGGCCACAGTAAGCAAGGGTAGCTCTAAGGATTCGTCCCTGACCTGTGGTGGGGAACACCTGGAGATAGAGCCGATGCTCCCAGTGCTGGTGGGTCTGCAGGGGTCCTGGCCACTACTTTTTTTCCTGTTTCCTTCTGAGGTAGAGTGAAACTCTGCTGGGAAACACCAGGCATTTTGTTTGCAGTGTATTCACCAGTGACTACCGAGAAAAAGATGGGGAATCTCCTCGCTCTAGGTGAAATAAAGGTCTGGGTGGGAAAAGGCCAAAAAACAGAACTGAAAACAATCTTACTGTCTGGTTGCTAACTTTTTTTGCAAAAAAGGATCTTTTTTAACACAGTGGCCACAGTTCAGTCACCAACACAGAGGCATCTAGTGTCATTTGAAATGTCCTACAGATCTCCCCAGCTGACGGATGCTGCTCCACAAGGGTACAGCCCTCCCATGGCTGTATATTCTCCAGTCTCACACAAATGTCTCAGCTATCAAAAGCAGCAAAAATGACACCATGTTCAGGCAACCCAATCAATCTCTATATGTCTGCTTTCATGTCTGGACAAAAAAAAAAGTCCTACAAGACATGAAGTAATATCAATTAAACATCCTTGTTCTTTTGCAGGCCAGGCAGATGTCTGAGATGCCTCATGTTATGCAGATTTACACTTCCTGAGGATCTGCGGGTGGACGAAGTATGATTTCCTGACCTTGTGCAATAATAAAGGAGTTCACTATTAACTTAACCTATAGGTTCACTTTTGAGTCACTCTCTGGCCTAAGTACCTTTTGGTTTTATGAATCATTCCGTGAGCTCCAAATATAGTTAACTATGTCAGAGTGATAACCAAATCCAAAACAGACTTCCATGAAAGTTTTACTGGAGGAACTAGGTGAAAAACTGAGATTTTGCTCTTCATTTGAGCCAGCATCTCATTATTGTCTGTTCTTCCAAGTATGCTTCTGCCAGCTTCCTTGATATTTATGTAACTACGTAAGGATGGATGTACAGCCTTCCTAATCTCCTTCTGTAGTTAACAAAAAAGATAGACCCTCCAGACTCTAGGATTGTCAATGCGGATAAATACAAAGGGCCAGTAAGGAAGTTTACACACTGAATCTTTGCGCATCTATAACTTTCCTTATTCCTTGATATGTTTTTGATTGATTGCTTCAACTAATTCTCTCTAAGATAGCACTCATGTTTAGCCCAGAAGGTAGCAGAATAGCTCCCTCGAACAGATGTATCTTCCATCTCACTCTATGGAAACATCACTTTGATGGTCTAAAACACAGCCCTCCTGTTGTCTTAGGCACGGGAAGTGAAAGAACACACAGAAGAGTAAACCCAGCTTTGGGGCAGGGGAGCATCCACCTGGGCCCAGCAGAAACCCAGGGCCAAGTGCTGTGCATCTTAGACATTGCCAATCTGCACTCATGGTGGGAGCAATACAGACATGGGCCGGTCTGCACCAGCTGGCCATGCAGCCAGGAAGTCCCTTACCTGGCCTTGTAACTGGAAGGTTATCTATATCTCCCCTACTAGAGACAGCTTAGGACAACAAAGTCTTTGGTTTAGGTGCCTCTGTGCACCCAAAAAAGCCAATAGAAAGCTGTATGTTGCTGGGTTATAGTGACTGTAGCATGGATTTGTGGATCCCATCCAAAGGGGTTAGAGGGAAGTTGCAGACCACATGGGTTTTCCCTTTCCTGCTCCTGTCCTCATAAAACTGAGTCACAGGGAATTCCTCCAGGAAGGCCAAGGGCAAGAAAATCCCCATTATACGCAGAATGGGAAGTCCCACTGACCAACCCTTTGAGATACCTCGAGATAAATTGTGAGGGGAACAGGGGGGGATAATTTTTCTCAGCATTCCTTAGCAGTTATGTGTTCTTTCATATTGAAGGAAAACCATATAATTTCTCTCAGCATATAACCCAAAATATTTCTGATAATCTGCATGCTGAAAAATACTTATTAACATGCAGAAATTGCAATGTATAAAATTACAGCTTTTAATTGAAAACTGGCATTGATACAAGTATGTTTCTGGAAAGGGAAATATGGTTTGTCATACTAGCAGTGCTGAGCTCTGTAGTGGGCTGTTATTTACTGATGTTTTTATACATACAAAGCACACACCCATTAGCAAGTCACTTCTGTAAATAAGTAGGGTATAACTGTAGTTAACAATTATTGCAACTGAGCCAATACTGAATACAGGCTCTTCTGATCTGCGCTCAGACATACACTCCCCTTTAAGCTTGCCGTTTATGCTTACGTGTGAAAAAAATGAGCTCTCTTTTTTATGATTTGTCTTTCTACGTTATCTGCAGAATACAAGAATAGCAGCAGGGCTGAAACCCTCCAGCATGACTCAGAGAGCTAAGAAAAGCCACCAGCCACCCTGCTGATGCAATGAGAACTCGCATGCAGAGCGGCTAACTGCCTCCCTGCAAAAAGCCTCCCCCATGCTAATACATCTCTGCTCACCATCGCTTCCATACATACATGGTGGGGGTGAGCATGGCACAAAAAAAGTCAGCCGTAATGCTCCTGGTGAGTTGAACAGGGACAAGAGTTTGCCTCAGGTCTTGAAGTCAATGCGCCTGTGTAAAATTACATCTAAACTGCGGGCCTGAGCACAGCGTGGGGCATTTGCATTTTGGTTTACCCTGGAGGGAACCCCGGGAAAGTCAGTGTGTCAAAAGTTTGACATAGTCCCCATACATCACCAGTCCCCTGGCTGAGGCGTGAAGATCATGTCCTCACCACACTGCTGTGATCCATGGCCAGCCCGTGTTCCTCGAGTACTGCAGCCCAGCCTTTAACCAGATTTGCTGTTCCAGTAGGCACAGGACGCCCCAGTGTCAGCTCACCTTGTAACCCTGTTTATTGATAGACCCATCTTAAGGGAAAAGCAAAATCGTATTTATTGTCACGGAAGACAGGGGTGATGTAATTTATTTACAGAATTGGGAACAAAGTTACCAAAAAAAAAAAAAAAAAAAACTAATGATAACAGCCACCTGAAGTATTTCTCTGTCCTCATCTGTTCTGTCAGGAGTCACTTGCAGATGTTGCTGCCATGGATTAATTCTCACAAGCAAACACCCATCAGAGTGTTATTTTGGAGACCCTGCCTCTTCCTCCGCTCACAGTCCCCTGTTTATATGCTTTCTTAAAAAAAAAATCTCTAAATACTAATGAACCTTCAAAATTTGTTCCATGTCTCCAGTATTCCCCTCTTCAGCTAAAACGTCAGAATTTGTACTGTATTTCAGCCTCGTTTCTTTTTTCCCCTCCTGCCAGTCGGTACAGACAGGTCCCTCGAGGCCAGTTTGCTGTGTCACTGGTGCTGTGCCTGCTCCCCAGAGCAGCTAGCCAGGTCCCAGCTGATGTTTAACCACTGAGGTAAGTGCAGCAAAGTAGGTCATTTTACTGAACTTTCACATTTCCACTATGCATTTCCATCACTGGTTCAGCCAGTCCTGTGTTTTATCGCAAAACTTCAAACATTATATATTCACTGTTCCGTAAGATATAGTAGCACTTCCCTAACACCCCGTTCAGCAGGTTTTCCCCCCGGATAACAGCGCCCAAACACGCTCTGCAACAAGGACAGACAGCAGAGCACAAGCGAGAGCTACAAGCCTGTTGTCTCGGGCTCAGTGCAATCTGCTCTGGGTCAGCACTTTGCTTGGGGTGAGGCTGAACTGGCTCAGAGCAGTAGAAACAAGCCCAGAAAAAACGGGCTTGCACTCAGCTGTGTGTGTTCACGTTCACTGCCAGGGACACCTGTGCCCTGCAGACCCCCACATGCCCCCTGCAAAATCCAGCCCTGAAAATGGGGAGCTTTAGTACAGAGAGGCTTAATCCCTGGCTTCCCGGTGTCCTGGGTGAAATCTTGGCCTCGAGCACCCAGTGGGACCGTGGGAGATCGCGTTGCCCCTCCATGTTCAAGGATAAAACCTTGTCATTCTGATTCAGCAACCCTTCAGAGATGCTGATGCAGCCTGGTCGTGCGGCAGTACCCAGGACCCTCCCCTCTGCACCAGTTTTCTGTTCGCAGCATGAAAACAAAAACCATTACTGACCAGCAAAACACAGCAGACCAAAAGCCAACCCTTACTGCAAGGAGTATGTGTTTCTCTAATTAGGGCACCTTCCTGATGTCTCTGTTTTTAACTGCTATGGCAACAGGTGGTACGGACATTAACAAATCGAAAGGAATGGGAGCGGAGGCTCTGAAACGAACAGAAAGACCATATTACATGAGTGGACTGTGCAAAATGACGCACACGCCAGTGAGTCTAGAATTGATTTAATAAGTGATATGCAACAGGTACAAATCTCTTGTGCCTAGAAAATAGGGTAAGAGGTATAAAGACTTATCAGCTGAATCCTGCTAAGTTGTATCCCGTATAATTATCTTGACATCTTGAAGTGCAGATGCGTTGGTTGAAGTAACCAGCGTTTGTTATCTACAATAAACCAACCCAAGCAATTACTCTTCAATGTAAAAATGTCTTTAAAGCAAATTCAGGGCAGCACAGCAGTGCTAAAGTGGTTTCTGTTTCTCACGGCTGCAGTGCTTTCCTGCAGGAGCTGTAACATCTGGCTGCACTCATCCGCCAGGACCAGCACCTCCTGCGCTCCAAAGACCAGAGGGCAAACGTGGGTGCTACGAAAGTCCTTCTAAAGCAGGAGTGGCAAGCAGGAGAAAAAGAAATACAGCTCTTATTCTGCAGTTACAGACAAATGTAGATACAAAAATCAAAATAATGCAAGGCAAGTGTATTTCAAGAGAAAGGGACTGTAATATGAGATAATATACTGGAACAATATATTTAAGGCATGACATGTGATTCCTATTCTCCTTACTTCTTCTCATTTCTATATGGGAATCCAGTTCACTTTTATCCCTCTTTACAGGCACTGGGTTGGGACTTCTAAAAAACACATGGAAATACGAGTTTGTGAAAGGGCAAACCCAGTAATTTCTTACCTCATCCCATTGACTGCAGAGCCATTTTTCTGACTTTCTCTTCTTAAGTTTTTTAACATATATGTACATTAAATTCATATACATACAGAGCATGATGTAACCATGACACAAATCAAGAAAAGGCAAAGTTGCTTCCTCCTAGAAGATCACGAAGAAAATAAACACAGAATGATTACTACTGAGGATGCTTAAATGCTGGAGTGTTGCTCACTCACTACTGTTACTTGTTATGGAGCTATTTATAGTTATATAAATATAACTAGCTAGTTACACTAGTTACTAGGAGCCATAAAAACAGTCATCGTGTGAACTGGTATCAAACCCCATCAGACTGTCTGTCCGTCAAGCAGTATTCTAGTAAAATAGCCAAACATATCCTGGGCTGCATCAAAAGAAGCGTGGCCAGCAGGTCGAGGGAGGTGATTCTGCCCCTCTACTCAGCTCTGGTGAGACCCCACCTGGAGTACTGCATCCAGCTCTGAGGTTCCCAGCACAGGAAAGACAGGGACCTGTTGGAGCAGGTCCAGAGGAGGGGCACAAAAATGATCCAAGGGCTGGAGCACCTCTCCTACGAGGACAGGCTGAGAGAGTTGGGGCTGTTCAGCCTGGAGAAGAGAAGGCTGCGGGGAGACCTTATTGCGGCCTTTCAGTACTTAAAGGGGGCCTATAGGAAAGATGGGGACAGTCTTTTTAGCAAGGCCTGTTGTGACAGGACAAGGAGTAATGGTTTTAAACTAAAGGAGGGTAGATTTAGGCTAGATATAAGGAAGACATTTTTTACAATGAGGGTGGTTGAGCAGTGGAACGGGTTGCCCAGAGAGGTAGTGGAGGCCCCATCCCTGGAAACATTCAAGGTCAGGTTGGACGGGGCTCTGAGCAACCTGATCTAGTTGAAGATGTCCCTGCTCACTGCAGGGGGGTTGGACTAGATGACCTTTAGAGGTCGCTTCCAACCCAGTCTATGCTATGATTCTATGAAAACCTTGAAGGGTCAATACATACTTATTCCTCAATAGGTGATATTCCTTCCTCTCGAACCTCGAAAAGAAAATACAAACTAGCAAGGTCTCTGACACAGGTCTGTGTGCTCCTGAGTGTGCACAGCACCTAGTGCAGCTGACCTCAGTCCTGATGGAGTTTGCAGGCACTAATAATAATGTCAGTTAAAAGCTACCATATTGAAAGAATACATATTAATTTAAGAAATTCCAGAAAGAAAAGAAAAAACATGTTAGCTTTGAAGCTGAACTCAGTTTGTCCAACCGTGTCAGAGGCTGTAAGGACCTCCTAGGCATTCACCTGCCTCTCAGGGGTCACAGGACCGTGGCTAAAAACGAGCTGCCACCTCCCTTGCAGCACTGCCGTCTCTCAAGTGCACCCATCACCGGGGCTCTGCTCACTGCTTCTCGCTCTCTGTTCACCAGAGCTCCACAAACTCCTCGTGAGCCATCAAAGCAGAACCTTAATTTCAGGAAATTAGTTTGCTCTTCGAGCAACTTATTATAACTTCAGCTTGAGCTGCAAATAAGGAGTGAGCAGTGTTTTTAGTAGAAATGTTCTCTGGGCTATACAGCAACACAGAACAGTGTAAATGTTCACAATAAGGTAAAGATGTCTGTAATTTACTTCATTGGTTTCAACACTGAAATTTGGTCTCCCCAGCAGACACGCTAAATCCTTATGGTGCTGAAAGAATTAATATTTAGTGTACAGTTCAGCAAAGCAGAAGTTTTCCTGTTTAGAGGCTTAAATTCATACGGCATGTCTATGAAAGACAAGGCTTGAATACCTATGGATTCAAACGTGTTCAGTTTTCTTTTCCAAGTATAGGAATCCTATGCTCAAGAAGGTCACTATACATACAGTTTTCTAACTCTCTTTTAACAGACATAAATAATCTTATTTTTAGTTCACAGTGTTCCAAGTTTTATCAGCAGAATACTGTGTCTCATATACTCTTTCAAAGACCAAACACAAATACATGCTGAAAATAAACTCTGCTTACTTTGCTAGCTCTACTTACTGGGACATTCTTGCCTGTTCTTTTAACTCTAAGCACTGCTGGACATTTATGGATTTGAATATATAGAGCATGAAAAGGAAGGCAAGTGGGTTTGCTAAACACCTTCTGCAAAGACCACTCCGAAACAAAACTTGAGGAAAGGCTGGCCTTGCTGCAGTTTTGCCTGTTCATCTGCCATAACTGCACAGCAGAACAATTTTTTAAAGGCAGAAGAGAGGCTGGACAAAGGGAGCTTGCTCCTGTGGGTGACACATGGGGTTTCCTTTCCTTAGGGGTGAAGTTAACCAAGTGCTCTGCTACGTTTCATTCAGTTTCCTCCAGAAGTCTTAGGACTTCTTCTAAAGAAGCTGCTGCAAGGAGTGCAGACAAAAAAACATGTTACGCAGGACTGCAAATACCAGTAGTGCCAAGGAGGGCTGCTTTGGGCACCCAAGGAGCAGAACTGTTGTGAAATGGGATCATCATCTGAGACCAAGCCACACTGGGCAGTGAAGTTACCGTCAAAGCTGAGCCCTTGTCCCCGCAGCAGTACAGGTTGTCCCAGTGTGGTTGCCCCTCTGAACAAGAACAGTTTTTCCCAATTTGCAACTAGTGTGAGCTACCTGGACCACAGGCACCGTACTGCTACCGTGCCTTGCCTCGCATTCTCCCAAATCACCTCAGTGCTGCGAAGTGATAGAGCCTGGCCCAAGTACTTACATGCAATGCTTAAAGAGTACTTTCAGCTCCGTCTGGTAAAGCATTATTGCCGAAATGATCTTTTGAATCAGGAGACAAGGAGGAGCTTCCCCTTTGCCAAGAAGCTGCTGCCAGTGCATAAGGTGCAGGGAAGAACCTCCTGTGTCCTGCAGAGAGGAGTGACAGAGAGCCTGAAATGCTTGAAGACAAAAAAAAAGCTTGGACATACAGCAAGCTACAGCCTTCTGGAGGTCATGAACTTCCAATTCTCCGGAGCTGAGAGATGACTGGAAAGCTGCCATGAGAAACCTGGCCCCCCAGAGATGACCACTGAAATAACCTTTTGTCAAGCAAGTTATGCATATATTTTACCCATTCCTGCTTTCAGATGCAGAAGTGTCTACTCCCCAAACATGAGCACGTACAACCTTCCAGGTCTGTACAGATCTGGGAGGAAAGCTTGATCTAGCTGAAGAAGCTAGACCTGTGGCTGAAGAGGGAGCAAGGTACACAGGAAGAACAAGCTCAGAAGAACAATGTGGGCTTTCCAAATTGTACCTGTGTCCTGCAGGGCTTTGTAATGCCTCAGGAGGGGGAAAGGAGCAGGTCCACAATTTGCCTCACCCCTTCCCCTAGGGTTTCCCAGCCAACAAATCTACAGCAATCTCTGTTCAATTCTGCTGCTTTTTGGCCCTAATTCATTCTTTTTATAGCAAACTGTGGCTTTGGCAATTACTGATTTCCCCACAATTCCCAAAACAGTACAGAGGGCCCCTTGGAGGCTTCAGGGTACAAAAGCAGCTGGATACAGGGTTTAGAAGTGAAATAGGGATGGGCAATTTCTGGGAGATCGTGAAAAAGAAGTAACAGTCTTTGGGCCGACAAGGGAAAAACTTTTCTTACTCCACCAGCTGCTTTTCCGATCTCAGCAGTCATTCCTGACTGCCCACGAAGTTAATGAAATTACTTTTTGCTCTGCATTCACTCACTCTCACTTGGCAAAGCGCTTTGTCGTGCTGTAGCTATCCCCACCAAGCAAGCGCAGCCCCACACCGGTGGTTCATGCCCCACTCTCCCCGAGCCCCGCAGGCACGGGTCCTCTGTCAGAGGAGCGAAGGAAAAGAGAGCAGGGCCTCGGGGTGGTGGAGGAGCAGCTCCTGAGATGGTGATATGAGGAGAGATGGGCTCGGGGCTGCCTTGCTGAAAGGCAATGCTGCATCAGCAAGGATGACCAGGAATCCCCGCTTGAGGAGTTTGGGTCAGAAAAACCATTTGGCTGTTTTATAGAGACTTGACCCCAGGAAAGGGAGTTTTGCTTTAAACATCCCAAACCTGTGCGGGGAAACAGGACCAGTCTGTGTGAAAGGACTGCCCACAGCTCTGGGGTGGGGAGGGAGCCTGGCACAGCGCTGTGCCCGGGGGAGGGGAGAAGTGCAGGAACAAGAGCATCTGAGAACCGATGGCTTTGCTAAAGTGTCTTCCAGCTACGAAACATCACAAAGATGGCAGGTATCACCTTGATAAAATAGGCCTTTCACTGGAAGGAAGCTAAAAGCGACCTAGAGAACATTCTTTTGCAGTCTGTTAAATTCTGCATGCTTTATGGTAATTTCTGTTGAATTTTTTTTTCCCTGCGGTTTTAAAACTTATCCCCCAGAATTCTATAGTTAGTTTGCCTTTCTTTTACAGAGATAAATTGGCTCAAAAATCCTTTTCAAATATTACAATTTTCTATGAAGATTCTTTAGGGGTCACCCAAAAAATCCATAATCACAGTACATAAACGGCAGGTATGGATATTTTACAGGTGTGTATCTGTATGTAGTAACATATTATGCAGGTTTCTCAAATCAAACAATCCATGGGATGGAATGAAGAAGTTATTTTCTTTACCAAATGCTTTTTTTTTTCATTTCTTCTGGCAAACAGAAAGTAAACATCTTAATACACATCATGTGTTCTAAATAAATACATAAATTGACTTATTTCCTACATCTTTAAAATACCACTCATTATTGTCAAATCCTTCCACCTCATACCAAATAATTTATTAATTTATAAGCAGCCAAAGGGAATGGATTTAGATAATACCTTGATATATATTTGATGACCTCAGTGTTGCAGATGCCTTTGAGTCAAATAGCTGGATCAAGCTACTCCAGCCTGACTAAAGGGGGTTTTAGTGAAATGCCACAAAAGCATGTGATGAGTTGTTGCCCATCAACACTGTATATCGGTTGGTCCACTGACTGGACAACTATGCACTGCCTGCAGCTGCTGCGATTCCTCCATACTTGCAGTTTTTAACGTGGTGCAGTTTCTGCAGGCGCTGATTTTCAATAGCTCGCAGTGAACTACATTGTCCCAGCTGTGAAGTTTACAAAATCACAAAAAGTAATCTCTGTTTTCCATTTTTAAGAAAGGGGTTGGGCTTTGTTACATTCATTGAATTCATTGCCCAGCCTCATGCCTAATGTTTTTTCCAAACTTTCTTTTCAAAAAACCCTAGAGGCCTTGACATTTTCTTGCACTCTTAAAAGGCATGATGTCTCCCAGGTTTTTATTCTCAAAAAGAGAGAGGTGGGAAAGAACCGAGGAAAATTTCTTCCTACCCCTTCCTCCTATTTCCCCAAGCTCTCCCACTCTCCCCCGTAGTTTGAAAACCAGATGTGTCTGCAGTAGCAATGGAAGCGGGTGGGGTAGAGACGGTGCCTGAGGAGGCTTTGATGGCTCCTGATTCTCACGCCCTTCAACAAGCAGTAGAAGTGGGTACGTGTCCTCTGGCCTCTCCGGTGCAGCCAAGGAATGGCTGAGCATTTGCAGGTCCAGCTCGTGGCTCCTGCTCCCTGTGGTGCTGGCCCCAAGGCAGCAGGACAGGGCAGGGATGCTCTGAGTTGCCAGCATGCTGGGCTTCATGTGGGCAGAGGAGTTCCGGGGCTTGCCTAGCGGTGGTTGTCCTCACCACCAGTCAAAATTTCTCCATCCTCCCCATTTCTGTGAGCAGGAAGAGAGAACCAACCCACCTGAGACATTTCCAACGTCCCTGGCCAAGACCGTAAAGGGAAGTATTTTTCCATTGGCAAATTCTGACTGCATTTGCTATATGTAGCATGCCACAGAATAAAAGGTACAGTCCTGGGTGGCCTAGAAGGGAAAATACAGTGAAACTTCTTTTTATACTGCAAGGTATCTCTTGTGGAAATCAAGGTCATGACTGTGGATTCAAGTTGTACTGAAAAGACCTTTAGCTAGCACATTAGAAACATTTTCCTAACATCAGCGACCCCCTTTTCAATTCCTCTGCCAGTTTCTCTCCTATGGAGCCTGAAGTTTAGCTACTACAGAGCAACACAGAGACTCTCCCTCACAGCTGCAAACTGGGGGTTTTTTATTCATCCTTAAGCCCTATTGTCAGTAGTCATGCAGAGAAAAAGGCACATTTTCTTTTTCCAGGCCAAGGGCGCACTGCTGGGTGTGACACAGGCCAGGTGCGGTCCTTTCATAGAGAAACAGATTCAAGCTGAATCAAATGGAGTGAGGGAAAATCACGTAAGAGACTCCACACCGCTTAAGAGTTGGTCACTTTTCTTGGGTAGGGCAAAGAGGACACTGAGGGAAAGAGAAAGCTCTGCCTTACCCCTGTTGGCTCACTTTGGCCTAACTAGTGCCATTTAAAGCAATTGCTCTATATTAGCCCAGGGACGGTCCATTAAGGTCACTGGGAACTGGTGATTTCACGGTGTCGTGGAGCAGATACACGTTCATTAAGCTTCAGTGGTCTCCACATGCTCTCTCTCTTTTTAGGATCCTATACATTCAATTCACTTGCAGCTGTTTCATTCCAGCAGTGGGTGTCGCACAACTCGCCACACAGCTGCTGTCAATTAATAACAGTGGGATTTTATAACAAAACGAACAGCCTATTAGTTCACATCCTGCCTTATTTTCACGCCTCACTCTCGAGAAAGCCAATAGGCAGCTGCTCTGTGACTTTAAACTGGTCCCTATTCATTTCCTATGGGGTGTGCCTGGACACCGACATGTATTATGCATGCGCACCAACACAAAGGAGCCTCGTTCTTTCTTCGAGCATGTGAAAATAATACATTGGATCTGATGATTATATAAATAGTAGTAATTATGCAGATAACAGCCCATGTTCCCTTGGTAATGGCACCTCATTAATTTTCCTGAAACCTCCCTAAATTATAGCAATGAATTCTGCTGTCAGGTTTTGGGGTTGGGTTTTTTTGTTTGTTTGTTTTTCCCTTTCATGAGCAAATTGTTCCATAGAAGAGTAAGACAGGAACATTTCTGCTGGGTTGGAATAGACAAATTGCCCATCATATAAAACAGAGGTGGGAGAGAGGAAGAGCTGTGATGGATAGTACACACTAAAGTCGTGCTTGTTAACAGCTGTAGAGAAAGTGTTACTTTGACAAAAAAATTCACGAAGTAGTTCCAGAAGTGGTGGAGTCCAGTTTCCAATGGATTTGTGTCTTGTGGGTAGCTGAATTGTATGAAGGCTGCAGTATGAACTCATTGTGTCAGTAGACATGAGAGAACCCTCTGAGGAGAAAGAAATAATATGAATTTTGAGAAAAACTGCAATTAGCTGGGGGCAGGGGAGTTGTTATTATTAGTGTCCTGGTTTCAGCTGAGTTAGAGTTCCTTTTCTTCCTTCTAAACCATGACAATTAGTAAATTCCAGATAACCTCCTTAGGAGTCAACTGTTGACAGAGAGGACTCTTCACTTGTTACTGACCCTGTGCGTCATGCAGCTGAAAGTCAGCCATGAAACACAGATCACTGGAGGCCTTGAAGAGAGCCAGAGCATCCCTTTGGTCTCCATATGGATCCTCTGGCAACTAGTACAATGTGAGCCTAGGCTGGAATATCTTTCCCTCAGTAAGGAAACAAGGGGAAATGCAGTGTCTTTGAGGCATTCACCAGTCTGTCAAATCTGGCTGAAACTGAACCACAAGTTCAAAAGTTACTGAGAAGGGAGCTGATGGTAGACATACCTGTGCGGCAATGGAGAATGAGATTAGTTTCTTCAGAAACCAGGCTAATAAAGAGATATGCTTTCATTATTGCCACCTTTCTGGTTCCCAGGGCTAGCTGGGATAGCTGACAATAGTGTCACCAAGCTGATGGCCGCTGCATAAAAGTCTACATGTATTCCTCTCAGCCTCTCTGTCTTTGGAGGTCCAGGCCTTTAATACATGTATTTCTTTTCAATGGACAAGCTCTCGAGAAGTAGCCTTCTACTCTCTAAAATTAAGTATTACATCATTTTTCACATGAAAAACTGCTCCAACTCAACGGGTAAAAGGAGTGACTGACTTCAGGGCAAGACACCCTTGGCAGTTGCATTGTTAGAGATTGATTTGCTCGTGTGCTGAAATAGTCAGTGAAAATGTATCTCCGTATAGGTAGCCTGTGTTCATGGTGCAGCCTGGGAGCAGGAGGTCAGAGAGACTCCTTTCTCCTCATGCATGGAGATGGAGCAAGCAGCTAGTGCTCCAGTGATGTTGAACCCAAATAGCCTCAGCACTTTTCAAAACACAATTATTTCAAAACATAATTATGTGAGTCTTTATTCCCATTATCAAAAGACTATGAAGAGGCTTCTTCAAAGACTGAGAAGAGACTCAAAGCTATTTTTATACCATTTACAAAATATTGACTAGATAATTAACTGCTAATAAATACTCCACAAATCCCACAAGTCCCTTATTGCACTTTGTGAAGTTCTAAAAAGGGTTTCTTTTGGTTTGCATTTGGAAGGAGGGGAATTGTTATCGTAGAGCCTCCTATACAAACTAACATTGACTGTTAAGTGTTTCTAACACATTTCATTTTATTCTCTATACTACTGGATGCAGTAGTAGGAACAGCTAATCGGGTTAATTCACCGTTGTTGCTCTGCTGCACATACAGAAGCATACAGATTCAACTGCCATTTCTCAAGTTCGCAATTTCAGTTAGTTATTGGTGTGTTTCTGATTTTTTTTCAATCCTTTGTTAATTTTACCTCATCTAACCTTGTAACTCCTGGTGAGGAAAGTTCCCAAAGAATCCCAAGAATCAGTTACTTCATGAGTTTCCCTCACTCCCAGCTATGTCCCAGCTTTTACCCTGTCTGGTTCTCATAACTGAGAGTGTTGATGAATGCTTTAGTATTCATGTGCGCCATGCCTTTCTGTCTCTTGTGGTCTGCAAGCTGCAGCTATACAATGTCACTGTTTTATTTCATTCTGGCTTATTCATTTCTTTCATAAATTGCATGCCTGTGATATGTTTCCCCAAACACTTCTCAACAAATATGACCGTGCTAAAGAATCTTGATACAGCACATAGTTAATAAAAGTGTAAAAACAAGTATTAAAATATAATCTGAAAAAATGAAAACAAAATTTGCGTAGATGAAGTAATTGGCATGAGTGGTATTTCTAAAAAGGTCCATTAGAAGGTTGGAGAACGCTAGGGAAATCCCTGTGTCGGTTCTCCTTTCTATTGCAGTGCTAGAAGTGTCCTGTTTATTATAGCCAACACACCTGTAGAGCCAGGTCATTGCTTTCAAACTCAGTTAGTCTGACATTTAGAAATATTGAGTATACACAGACTGTTGACTAGAGGTAGGAGTTCTCAGTGACTGTAAAAAACAGAGTTTTCTAAATTAAATCCCCAAATAGGAAAAATATCGGTCAATGCCTTTCTTACCAGCTGTTTCAAATTATTCTCCTATTTCATTGTATCAGGTTTAGATGGCAAGGTTTTGGTAGCAGGCGGGCTGCAGGGGTGACTCCTGTGAGAAGACACCAGAAGCTGCCCCCATGTTGGACAGAGCCAGTTCCAGACAGCTCCAAGACAGACCTGCTGCTGGCCAAAGCTGAGCCCATCAGCGATGATGGTGGTGCTTCTGTGATAACAAATTTAAGAAAGGGTAAAAAAACACTGCACAGCAGCTGGGAGAGAGGAGTGGGAAAATGTGCGAAAAACAGCCCTGCAGACACCAAGGTCAGTGAAGAAGGAGGGGGAGGAGATGCTCCAGGCACTGGAGCAGATATCCACACTGCAGACCATGGTGAAGACCATGGTGACACAGGTTGTGTCCCTGCATCCCGTGGAGGTCCACAGTGGAGCAGATATCCACCTGCAGTCTATGGAGGACCCCACACTGGAGCAGGTGGATGTGCCCTGAAGGAAGCTGCAGCCTGTGGAGAGCCCACACTGGAGAAGGCTCCTGGCAGGATCTCCAGCCCATGGAGAGGAGCCCACGCAGGAGCAGGTTTTCTGGCAGGACCTGTGAGCCTATGGTGGCCACAGGTCACCCATGCTGGAGCAGTCCATTCCTGAAGGACCGTACCCCATGGAAAGGACCCCACGGAAAGGTCACCCATGCTAGAAAAGTTCTTGAAGGCCTGTATCCCACAGGAGGGACCCCACACTGGAGCCAGGGAAGAGCGTCAGTTCCTCACATGTTGTCTCTGCCACAACCCCCATTCCCAGTCCCCCTGTGCCACTCAGGAGGCAGAAGAGTGAGGAGTGAAGCTGAGCCTGGGAAGAAGGCTGGGGGGAGCAGGGAGAAGGCGGTTTTATTTTTGGTTTATTTCTCACTATCCTAGTCTGTTACAATTAATTGGCAATAAATTAAATTAATTTCCCCAAGCTGAGTCTGTTTTGCCCATGACATCAATTGGTAAGTGATCTCCCTGTCCTTATCTCAACGCATGAGTTTTCTTCATATTTTCTCCCCCTGTCCTGTTCATGGAGGGGCTTGGTGGGAAGCCAGCAGCCAGCCAAGGTAAGCTCACCACATTCATTTTTATAATGTTTACTCTTTTCCAAAAGTCCTCTGTGTCTATTTACTCTGTTAGCCTCCCTATCTGATACACCTTATTTCCTCTCTCTTCTGTTGCAGTGCTTCTTATGTAAATACACAATCACCCATGTTTTTACTAAGCTTTAGTTACTAAAATTGCTTCATTTTTATTCACAAGTTGTGCTACTTAATAATTTTATTTCATTTTGCTTGACCTTTCGAAGTCCATATTCAGTCTTTACTAGTGCAACACGTTATTCATTCAATTCCTGAGGTACGCATAGTACTTTCGACAAATGCAAAAATAGTCTGTCCTCTCACAAGCTTACAGCTGAAATAATAGATGACAGTAGAAGCCTGAGCTGGGGGCAATCAGGGAATGATAAGATTTGCACAGTATACACTTGAGAATGAACTGACCACAGGATATATATAGATCATCACATCCTTGATGGCATGTAACCATGTAATCAGGGTCTGATAAAGGCTTCAAGACATAAAAGCAACGAGGTTTTAGAACAAGTTTCTTGTTAGGGTTGCGGGGACAAAAAATAAGTCATCCTTAAGCTGCAGCCTGGTGTGTTTCTGAAAAGGACTGCGTGATGTTGTTGCCTGCAGCAGCAGGAGAGTGGATTTTTGCGTTTTTTAACTTTTTTTCACAGGATTTTTGTATTTGCTTGTTGTGAACAAGGGAAGGAAAGGGTCTTGTTAGAGTGTAGGTTTGCAGAAGGTGAATGTCAAAGCTGCATGCACGAAGGACAGCAGTCAAGGTATAGCACCTCATGAATGGATGAAGAAGTGTTAGCACAAGATCTAGTGAGAAAGCAGGCTCTTATTAAATGGCTTTCCAGTGGCTTTCCCATCTGCTTCTGTGGTAGCTCCTGTCCATGCTCAAGAGGTGAAAGTACTGGATTTACAGCACAAGAGATGGACATTGTGCATCAGGCAGAGTATTGCTGTGGACCGGACGATTGTGGACTAACCCAATGACAGCTGCCAATGTGCCGTGCAAGAGCACGTGGCGCCAACCCTGCTAACTTGCCAAACCATGTTAAAATAAACCATAAACCACTTTCCAAATAAGTAGTTGCTCTAGCTTTTAGAGAGCTAGTAAAGGCAGGAAGGAGAAGGCAGGTGGTCTGCTGGGTGGGGGAGAGAGGCGGGGGGCACAGCCAGACAACGATCTCACAATTGACTGTGATCTATTTTTCAAAAATAGTTTGTACTCCACCTGCAAACAGTATATTTCATAATAAATGGTACTGCTGGTAGAGTGGCTAGACGTTTTAAGAAAAAATTAAATGGTTTATTTGATTATATGGGAATAAAGCATTTGTGCAGACAAAGCATAACTAAATACCAAGTTCTTTACAGCCCTCAGAACATTGCTGCAAGGTCAAGGTGCTGTCTTTTTCCCTTGTGCGCTGATTGCTTTTTGACTACACAAACACACACACACGTATTCCTGCAAATCTGTCAGCTTGCTGGATTTGCAGTTTGTTTCCTGATTTGAAATAGTCTTTTCCTACTGGAGAAAATACTTTTATACCACTGCTGGAAGCTTCCCAAATACCGGTAGCATTCAAGAAACAATGACAGGGAATGGTTTATTTACCACGTGTGTTTCTGTCACTGATCATACCTAGAGACTGACTCCTGTTTAAAATACAGCTTTATTTCCTAACTAACTGTTTGCCCAGAAAAAGATGTCTGAATGAAAAAGGCTAAGTTGGGGGGAAGGTGGGGTGTGATTGCAGCCTTTAATTTTTTAATTGGATTTCAAGTAGGAAGAATTTTCCTAGGATGCTACATGACAGGGAAATCCATGAGTGTGCGGTTCCTGCACAGCACCTGCTTGGTGGCTTCGGAGCCCCAGGTCCCAGGAGCCATGCTGGCATGCAGTCAGCCTGCTGACTTTCTGCCCAGTTTCTGCTGTGCCATGATAGAAACCGGGCTGCCTCCACTGAATGTTTCATTTTCTGTCTCTCCGCAGAAGCCAGGCAACACGGTTTTGTTGGAACTTTTCAAGCACCTCTAGGCACTCTGGCATATAATTTTTTCTACAAAAACCTTCTTCAGCTCCTTCATTCACTGCCTACTCCACCCTCCTCCCCAAGTCCCCTTTTGCTGCATGGCTGCTGAAACCTTGACACGGCAAAGGCACCTGCTGTTTCTGCAACTGCTCTCTACTGCCCTGCCCGTCGGTCTGTGTCTACCCATGGAAGCTTGTCAGCTAATTATACTGTCCCGTGCAGGGCAAGGATGGGCTTTGGCCAGAACCCAGCATGCTGGGACCCTGCTCTGTATGTCGTGGTTTAACCCCAGCCAGCAACTGAGCACCACACAGCCGCTCACTCCCCCCCAGCGCGATGGGGGAGAGAATCGGAAAAGTGAGAAAACTCCTGGGTTGAGATAAAGACAGTTTAATAGGTAAAGCAAAAGCTGCACATGCAAGCATAGCAAAGCAAAACGCGGAATTCATTCACTGCTTCCCATCAGCAGGCAGGTGTTCAGCCATCTCCAGGAAAGCAGGGCTCCATCATGCGTAACAGTTGCTTGGGAAGACAAACGCTGTCACTCTGAACGTCCCCTCCCTTCCTTCTTCTTCCCCCAGCTTTATATGCTGAGCATGATGTCATATGGTGTGGGATACCCCTTTGGTCAGTTGGGGTCAGCTGTCCCAGCTGTATCTCCTCCCAGTTTCTTGTGCACCCCCAGCCTACTCGCTGGTGGGGTGGGGTGAGAAGCAGAAAAGGCCTTGACTCTGTGTAAGCACTGCTCAGCAGTAACGAAAACATCCCTGTGTTATCAACACTGTTTTCAGCACAAATCCAAAACATAGCCCCGTACCGGCTACTATGAAGAAAATTAGCTCTACCCCAGCCAAAACCAGCACAGTGTGGAAGCACTCCTGAGCACAACGGCAACACAAACATATCAACAAAATAGTACTTGAAATAGAAATGGGACTCTGCCACAAACACTCTCAAGAGCTCCCTTGCCCTCTCTCTTGTGAGAATAGGAGTTTGATCTCTCTCCATGCACTGCCTTCACCAGATGTCTTTTGCAGCACACCCAGAGGGTCAGTGGGCCTGGGCTATTTCAAATGAAAGCAGCTGCCTTTGAGAGCTTTCCTCTCTGAATGTGTATCATCTTGAATGCAGACACAAAAGTAATATCTCCCTCTTGATTTTCTAGAAGAGTTTTTTTATTGCATTTCATACTCTCTTGACTTGCTCTCTGCTTTTAGGTGTTTTTCTGGCAATAAAGATGTATTTTCCTCCATGAGAGAGCAGAGAGTGTTTGTTCCTCAGCTCTATAGATCTGCTTCACCTTATTCCATCTCTCTCAGGATAAGCCATCGCTAGCAGGGCTGGGGAAACACAGGACATTGAACTTTCTGAAGCTAGGCAGGAGCAAAAACATCTTGAGTGCGATGGTTCAAGTGCAGGATGTCACATCACTTGAGCCATGGTCTTGGTGAGGGAAAGCAGAAGAATTCATCAGTCCTCACTGCTGACACCTGCAGAGACACTTCTTGCTCAAATCTGGGGGTGGCATCCACAACCTGTTCTCCAGAAGACCACTGATGGTTGCAGGCCTGGCGAGCTATGGCATATGCCTCTTAATTCTTGAGGAAAAATACCCAGAAGCCTTTGTGTAGAGATATAACATGTTGACCTCCCTGAAAGGAGGGAGAAATGGGGTAAAATGCAGGATGGGAGAGGAAGTGAGAGGACCGAATGGGACAGCCATTCTGCCAGCAACAAGTATGGTCAGTGAAAGGCTCTCCAGAACACAGGGCTACACCATTGCCCTGGGCATCAAATGTCGCTTTGCTGATGACCAGATTTTTTGGCAGTCATTTCTGTGGGGAGGTTTTGTCCTGGAAGCTGTTTACTCATTGCCCCACATCTGGAATAAAAGCAGAGAGCCTGAGAGACGTTTCAGGTTATAACCTGATATCTTCAAAGGGCTTCCCAGAAAACATGATTGTAGGTGCCATCAGACAAAGTTCTTCTTGTCCAGCCTTTGTCTGGAGAGACAGCTTTTCTCTTGCCACTCCAGTCAACTTCATTTCAGTCACCTAAAATAGGTAATGCATTATTCCTTCATGTTCATATACAGATAATGGCCCAGAAGGTGCAGGCACTGTAATAGCTTAGATTTGTTTCCAGCTCAGCTCTGTTTCAAAAATAATTGTAGTTTCAGATTAAGCCAAGCTTTGCTTTTATCCTGAGTATGGACTTCAGACCAGAATCTCTTTTCACTCAGTAAAAATGTGGGATATTAGGAAAAACTGATTCACCCTGTTACTCTAAGCAATTAAACAAGTCTTATCATGTTTTCACAGTTTTAAAATTCCTGGCTTTCAGTTACTGAAGCATCTTAAACCACATGTCATTCACTGTAGTTCTAACAACATCTGTATTTTCCCTGGGAATACTTACTTGTCAGAAATTAAAATTCATTATCACTAATGAGATATTCTGATTTCAGATTGTCATTTCCGATTCTAAATATAAAAGTAATTACCAGCACATACGACCCCCCTAATGGAACAATTTTATCATCATTCCCGGAAGTAACATCAATACTTTTGTTGTTGTAAACGAAAAGCCTTTACCATAATGACCCCCTGATAGTCAAGTAGAAGCTATTACAGAGATACAAAGGAATGAAATTATTGCATCAGCGATTTAGCAACATTTTCTACTTACAAGAGCAAGAAATAAATACAAAAGGGCAGTTATTTAAGTTATTATGTACAGTTATATAATGCAGCTTTTGGTTTTGTTTCCAAACTCATGGAAAAAATGACGCAAAATACACAGTTGAGTCTCTGAAAACTGCAGCAACACCAGGCAGCGAAGAGAAGTTGGAGCTATTTGTAAATCTCAA
Organism: Balaeniceps rex; assembly: GCA_013401315.1. Taxonomy (NCBI): domain Eukaryota; kingdom Metazoa; phylum Chordata; class Aves; order Pelecaniformes; family Balaenicipitidae; genus Balaeniceps; species Balaeniceps rex. The sequence goes on along the minus strand of VYZW01001883.1, from coordinate 13,359 downwards.
TAAATAAAATGTCCTTTCCTTTCATTTCATCATGCCAATATCTCACTTTGTAAACTATACGGCTATTCACAGGAGGCCTTTTAAAATACAAGCAGCAGATTCATAAATGAACTCGATTTCAGGGATAATCTTGTCAAGTGCAAACTTGACATCTATGTCCTGCAGCCCCTGTCCTTTTTCAGCACACCTTTTGTAGTAGGCAAAAGTTTCTGTTAGCATCGCCATCCCTCTTATGATTTGGCCCTATCAACCCTGTATGCTCTATATTGGATTTCCTGTGTTTGATATAGAATATCACAAGATGTCTAAAAAGGGAGTCACTCAAGTAAATAGACATTTATAGACTCTCCCTTTACCTAACACTCATAATTAAGATTATCTAAATAATTGCTGCATTCTTATACAACCTGTTCCTATTCTGTAATTGCATCGAATATCCCTGCACATGACTGTACATTATAGCACACCTCTGTATAGCCCCATCCATGCTTTACAAGGACGCTTGTTGGCCTTCCCGCAGTTGCATCTCAACCTCTTCACCCTGCAACTGCTCAGTATAACAAGGGCTTTTTCCTTCCTCCTTTGTTTCCAGCTGATGAATTCCAGCTTACAGCAGGAATTTTTGCTACTTAGCAACCTTGCAATTTTGACTTTTACAATTTCATTATTTCTCTATTACATCAACATTTAAGGTCATCCTGTTGTTCCTGTACTGTTCCTACCTCCCAGATGTTACCATCAAGAGTTCATCAGCACGTTCCTACTTTCTTCTGCCAAACTCTAAGATATTTCTGAGTCCCACATCCAATCCCCAAGGAATTCAGTACTTCAATACAAACTTCTCTTTCCTCCCATTGATTAGTTCCCCTCCACTGCAAGCCTCTTGCCATCTGCTTATTGGCCATTTCCTTAGTTATCATCTACTAACAGACACACAAAACTCCAGACTGGTTAACCATTTCCAGTGAGGAAATATTTTACTGAAGTCCAGACAGATTGGAGCTATTTCTCTTCCCTTGTATCAAAAATTAATTGACTCGTGAGAGGAAAATATTAGGTTAGACTGGCACAATCTACTGTCAGGAGATCATAAATCTATGTTGTGTTTTAATCCATTCCTCACCTAGTTCCTTGCCTTCAATTATTTCTTCAGGCTTCTGGGATGAATATTGCCTAACTTTCCAGTTTGACTGCATTCAGCATTTTGAATTCATATTTGGTTATGGGAATCAGCATATTTTACCATTGAGTTCAGAATACTGGGTTCAGTTGAAGATAAGGTAACAATTATTTGTAAGGCTGTATTTCGATTATATAATATGCCTATGTCGGCATCTATACTGCTGAAGAAACTTTTCTTATTTGTTTTAAAGTGCATTACAAAGCCTAAATGAGTGCCATTTTTCTGCAGTTCTGACTTCAGTCATAACCTTCTTGATTTCCGTATTGTCATTTTTTTTGTTGATCTATACCTTCTTTTTTTGCTGATCAGTCTGACAAGCGCCTGTCTCTCTATACAGGTTCTAAAGACACTCTCGGTGGCTCAAATGTAGCAAGTCTTCATCAGCACTGCAGATGCCTGAAGCCAGGAAAAATAAAAACCAGCCTGGGAGTCTTTCAAAATAAGCTGTAACTAATTGAGAAGTTATGGACTTGACACATAATATAAGGCTCTGAGGCCTGTGTTGTGAAAATCAGGTATATGATGTTAATGGTCCCGTTGGATTTTTTGTAAGTAATTAATGAGGAAGCTTGTCACTAACCATGTCCAGGAAAATTATGCCCCACTGTTATTACCATGGTTCTTCATTCTACACCTGAGAAGGTAGTTTCCTCATTCATATTGCAATTCTTAACATGTTTTTATTTTGAAGAAGTACTCAAATATGAATGTACCCAAATGCATTCACACAAGCAAGCATGGAGATAAACACTGAAAAAAAAAAATTCAAAGATGTGTGTGAAATAATTCTGCAGCACACACTACAGTAGTACATTTGCTTTAGTAAAACTAGTAGAAAAAGCCCTTCTCATTGCCATTCTTACTAACATCTCTGTAGCCATCTGAAGCATTTTGCTTCACATTTCTGGTGTAGTAAGAGAACTAGAGAATTTGACCCAGTTGCTAGATTTAAGAGAAACAAGACAGACAAAGGAAGAAGCTGGAGGTTTTTAAGGCAGGACGTTGCCAGGGTTACAGGAATTTGCTCACACAATGCTCTCCACCACACTCAACCCATCCCAGGGCTGTTTCCTGGGCCCACACACTGAAATAAGCACATATGCACAGTCTTGAGAATGTTATTTATAGATGACAGGAAATACAAGATGCTGCATTCACCATTGCTTTCAGCTCATTCTGTTCTTTATTCCTTATCAAACCAAATATTCTATGTCAAAAAAAAGAATGAGGTGACCTTGGTTTGAGGAAGTTAATTGGATTGTCAAGATGTTTCAGTAATGTTCCCAGAATGGCATCATTTGAGTAGACTCTTAATATTTTGTAATGGACTTCATGGTAGTGCTGAAGAGTTTCAGAAAAGCAACCCTACTTTTTAAGTCTGTACTGATGCATATTTCACCTTATCAGCATCTGACCAAAATCAAATGTTTGTTACGAAACAGTACACTGCAAAAACCCGTCAGAGAAAGCCAAGTGTTAAGATTTGAAACGTGTAAACCAGGAGTTTCCCTTGCCCCTGTCACTGCCTGGGGTACAGCACAGGTCCCTTTCCCCTGCGACATCCTTTACCAACTGGGCATCCTGGTCATCGTTTTGTCCTCAGTTCTGCCTGGCCCTGCCTCCTGCATGAATCTCAAGCCCACATCACAGCAGAGTCTCTGCTGCTGCCAGCTGGACTCCTGACCTGACTTGCTACCTTGCTTCACCTGGGGCTGTTGGTGGATCCTGCCACTGTCACCAACCCGGCCCTGATCAGACCCTGCAGGACAGTGCCCCATCGGAGAGGGCAAACTAAATCCAAGCTCCAAAGGCAACAGGGGTGACAAATTGGTGCAAAGAAAGCGCAAGCCCTGTGGGAGCTGTGATGAACATGAGCTTTCCCTGCTCTTTGGTTCTTGTAGACTGCTCTGACCTTCCAGGCTGAGGATCAGTCCAAACGGGCACAGCCTGGCTGAAGCCTGCCTATGCTTCTGCTACAGCTTTTCTTTTGGACTATCCTCTGTGCAAGAAGGATTATGGTAGCATATGCAGTAGTTATCTTTGCATGCCAGTGGAGAGTTTTCTTCTGCCTGCGAAGGTCCTTCTCTTGCTGGATTACACCCACCATACCATAGCAGCTACCAACCGCACTCTCCAAGGTCCCCCTGGGGATCCACACGGCCCAGGAGAAGCCAGCAGTATGTATGTGAAACTGGATTGCATCTCAGAAATATCCAGGCGGCTCTCTGAATGCTGATTGCTACAGATTCTTACCACACCACAGGGTGTTAGAAACTAATCTCGGTTTCTATGAGTGCTCTGTAAAGCACTCCTTTCCTTCTCAGATCGTGCCGCTCGTTCTAGTCCTTGCTTTGTTTTTCATGGCTAGTCACTAATTACCCCATTGATTGATGCAGAAGGCTGTGAGGACAGGTTGCTTTTGACATCAAACAAAAAGACTTTTTTAAAAAAGTCTTCATTAAGGAAAGCTGGAGATGTGGTTTGTCTGAGGCCCATAGGATAGAGCCAAAAGACCTGTTAGACCCATAAGTAAAGCTGAGACCAGAATGATCTCTCGGGCTATATTTTCATTAATAAAATGCACCCCAGCAAAGGGTTAACATTACTTGAGCGTGTCTTACCTGGGTTTTTGCGAGAACGCTTAGTGCGCTTCCCAGCACATCTTAGGCTTTGAAGTCCTCTGCCATCACACAGAATGGAGGCAGGAACGAGTTCAGCCTGCTAGCGGGCAGCCTGCCATCGCGAGTGTACTACAGACACTGTTACACACACGTAATACCAACAGTCCCAGCGTTGTTCAGGCACGCAGGCATAAATAAAAGGCAGAGCGTTCGGAACAGAGGCATTACGCCCTGCCTTGCATCACAGCGCGCAGCCCCGCACGGCCCAGCTGCCTTTTGCGCAACTCAGCCCCGGAGCCTGACTCCACAAGCGGCTCCCAGCGCTCAGCAGCAGAGAGGAAGGGCAGAAGGCGAGCTGTGCTTGCCCCACCTGCCCCTAAAGGCAGCTCTCCTGGCTCCCAGCCCTGCCTTAGAGAGGAGTCGAGTTCCCGCTGGGCGCGGAGGAGGGTCTCTGAATCCGTGGAGGAGGGCGAGATGAGGGAAAAGATTGTGCTGGGGTGAAGAGCTGGGGCGGGAGAAGAGGACTCATTGTATGACCTTGAATAGCAATATTCGCTGTGGAGACGCATCCCAGGCTCGTCAGCTCTCCTTTGTTCCTGTTCCAGCCGAGCACTCAATGTACCAATTCTCTCCTAATCAGCACCACCCTTTGTGAGCAACACAGGAAGTTTCCCATTTTCTAGATAGAGCAAAATAACGCCTTGATTGAATTTCCTCCCTGGAGAGAGGCAGAGGGAGAAAGACCTTCCTCCATCTCTGCCCCTACACTAAGAGCCCTTTAGTGCAGCATTATCGACAATACTCAGAAACAAATGTAGCTCACTGCCTCCAGAACTGAAAAACAGGGCAATCAAGAATAGCATAAAGTCTGTGCAGTTGCTGCTTTAAAACACCCTTTGACTGTCAGCTCTTAAACCCAGCATCGGAACAGAGGCATGTCCAGGCAGTGAATGGCTTAAGATGCGGTGTGACAAGGTTACAAAACATAGACTCCTCCGTATCATTTGTTCTAAAGTTTATCTCCATAGCCTTTGACTCACTAAGTAACTGCAAACACCCACTGCCACTGCGGCTAGTTTGGCTTTTTAAAGTGAGAGCCTAGTACTGTGTGAGCCTCAGCACGAGTAGTACCATGGCTAAAACACCCTAACTGGATAGGGGTAGTGTATGCCTGCAAGACAATAAACATATCTGTGCAAGTAGTTCCCATTGGGAGTCTTGGAAATCATGCAACGTGGTTACTTAAACATTTGCCTTAGCTACCTCAAAGAGATAGCATTCAGATATAAAAAGACAATATCAGTTTGTGGGAACTTTATTCCATGGTTTAATGGTCCTTGGGGCAGCATAAGTGAAGTTATGCGCAAAAAAAGGAAACAAGCAAGTAGGCAGTGGTCCTGGCAAATGGCATAGTCATTTATTCTAATTAACTGAATTAAATTACAGGAGTCAGACAAACTATCTTTCTACAAGCAGCCAACAAAATCAATACCACAGATTAGTCACATCAAATTTAGTAGTGTTGCCTGTTATGAAGATGGCTGGACATTTCCTATTAGAAGACCTGCTTTTAAGCTAATTATTCCTTGCAAAACTTCATCTGTCTGGACTGAAAGTTTCCATATGCGATATCTAATTTCGACTGATCCTTCTGGAAAATTTTAGCAAGAAGAGTCCAACCATTTCCAAGAATGAAAATAGTGAATAGCATACTGCTTGGCCTTGTTACTTTCCAGGACTTTTCTTTCCACCTTCTTACCCTTTGCTTTGGAGGAGGGATTTCAAATGCAGTAGAAAGTGGAAGCTAGTGTCAGAAACCAGGCTTGAGCCTCCCGATAGGGTCTAGCCAAGCTCAGCTAAGCTTCGCAGTCCTCAGACACTCCACAGATGCTCTGGAGAGTTTGATAGCTGCGATGCCCAGAGGTCCAGCCCTCCCCACGTCCACTGCGCCCAACTCCCCCAGTGGCACAACCCAGAGGACCATTCGATGTGCAGGAATGGTGGGAAACTCCCCTGAACATCTGCTCTCAGCCATTCCAGGCCTACCTGGGATAAGTAAAGAATTTGTACTTAATTGTGCCTTCGGTGGCATGCAAGCAACCTAAGGGAGGGACCAGTCCCACTTTGAATAAGGAAGGGATGCAAATCAAAATAACAAGAAAGGAAAAGACTGGCCAAGTACAGCTGATTCAGAGGACCTAGGCCTGGCACAGGAAGAAAAGGAGACTGTCATAAGAGGGGCAAGAGGACCATGTTGAGACAAGCACCCAGGCGATGGCCCAAGCCCATACTGTGTGGAGGCCCTGGCACATATCAGCATCCTCTCCAAGGTGGTTTCAATGGGGAGAAAGCTCCCTGGGTGCAAGCCAGACAGAAACTTCACTGCAGTCCAAGAGGTGCCAACTCTGTGTGATAAGGAAAGCCAGGACAAGGGGAGGAAGGAGGACTGGAAGGAAGCAGAGGATATGGCACATCACTAGGCAGGAGAGAATACTGCTGTAAGTGACAGAAAAAAGATGAATATTTCTTACAAAATCAAAGTTCTAATCAATAAATATTAAAAAGACAAAATTAATTGTTATTAATCCTCTTGCTCTTCTAGCAAGTGTGCTGACTATTCCTGGCCCACAACACAAGAGGTAACCAAACATTATCCAACCACACAACGGAGCCATCAGTAACTCTGTTGCCAGGATGCCTAAGGTAATTCTCTCCTAACCTCTTTAAGTCCCAGTGAGCTTGGGAGTAGCTGTCAGAGCAGACTTTGATGATCTGTTCTAATCATCTTTTCAGGCCACTAGGGAAGAAATAAAACTGAATATTTTATTACGTGACTTGCCATGGGTTTGGGCTTGGGTTTTGTCATTTCTTGTCTGAGAAATCCAACCTCCAAAAACTTTCTACTCACTTCCTTGGGTTAGGGCTTCAGAGGCTAATCTAACCGTGGTCAGATGTGCTCTGCAGAAATGACTGTCGATCCATACATTATCGCTTCCCTGCTCGAGGTGAACACTTCGTCTGAATCAGGAGAACTGATTGTCGGAGTTCTCCTTAATCGGTCCTGTGCCAGCTGCTAGGTTGATTTAATATTCTCTAGAAGGCAGTTTAACCTACCCTGGCTTACTTTGACCTGAGGCGGATGAAGAGACCTCATGTTTCCTCCAGCTGGTGGAGCAATCACCTCTGAAATCATCACAGGTATTCCAGCAGGAATCATCTGCCTCCAACCTAAACTTATGTTGTGCAAATGCTTAGCGCAAAGTTTATGTCCCAGAGCATCTGTTTGCTGCCACAATTTAGCCCACATAGTGCTGAAAAAAAGAGAAGTGAGGACAACCCAGATGCTGCTGTATTTCAGCAGTTGACAAACATTTGGGTTGGAGATGTTGGCAGGGTGGCATACAGACACCTGTAGATGAGCAAAGTAATGTTCACTCTTTATTCATATTAGGGTTTCCTATAGTGTCTATCTGTCATGGGAGAAGGCTGGCCTATTCCCTGTATCTGCTCTCCTGTGAATCTGAATTCTGAAAATGCATGAAGAAAATCAAAGGCAATTCAAACATGCATTAGGTCACGCTTTGTAAAAAAATGATGTAAATTTGCATGTTTTTGACAAAAAAGGCCGGACACAGGGAAAGCATCTGAATGTGGCACACAGATGGGCAAATCTCTCTCAGATTTTCATCTCAAAATAATTTGGCTTCAGTATTCTCAACAAGCGGGTGTCACTGTACAATGCTGAATGAGACATGCAGAGTTGTGACTGATGAGATCAGCCAGCAGTCCAACCTGGCATTTCTGCTATTTTGCTTCATCAGACAGAGCCACCGATGCGACTGCTACCTGTCTATAGAAGTCATGGAGACAGGCAGGGTGGCCGTGTAAGTATTATGTCGTCTCCCTTCAGCTTCCCTCTCCACGCTGGTGGGAAAGAGCTATGAAACAACTGGAAACACTCTTAACTCTTAGGATTCCAATTCTTTCTTCACAAAATAGGTTGAAAACCTGAAATCTTGTTTCAATCTATGCTAACTATCAGATATCCTGATTTTTTCAGGGCAGATTTTGAACTGACTCATGTTTTGTGGGAAAACCATGGTGCGAGGACCATTTCCCAGCCACCTTTAGAAAGCTGTCACTGTGGTTCCAGCCACAGCAAAGGACTAATCCCATTTCAGGCAAGTATAAGGAGAGGGAGAGAAGAACAGAAACCCACTTTCCTCTCTTCATCTCAAGTCGCAGCATTTAATGGTGTCAGCAGTGCAGTGGTCAAGTCTGGCCAGGAACTCCCCACACAAGTTGTTCCATGGACAAGAAGGAAACTCAGGAGGTAAAAGCCTGGGTAGGCATCGCACCTGTGATCCTCTTCCCTTGGCAGGCACATCTGGCTTTAGAGAGCGTATGGGCCTCCCTAAGGAGACTACAGCAAGAAGTTTTAAGTATTAATAACTCTTCTTCCCCTGCACTAATTTATTAGAGAATTGCTGCCAATTTTTTATTTGGGACATTGTTACAATACTTTGATACAAGAAAACAATCACTGATAGGAGCTGGCAATTACCTATTGCAGAGATGACAGGAAGAAAAGAAAGAAATGATAAAATGCTGGCTATGGTGCAGCCCATCACCTTGATACCTTCTGGTGCTCAAATTCTCCTCAGCCTTCATTTCTTTTGACTTTAGTTGCTGCAACTTATCTCTGTGTGGCCTTCTATGGTTCCTGCTCCCTTGCATCCAAAAGGCATGTATTAAACCTCAGAACTGTTAGGCTTTTTTCCCCATGAACAATTGCCAAAAAAAGAGCAATACAACAAATTGCCAATTTTTTAAAGTCAGTGCATAACCTTACCCTCTGGCCTCTCATACTTCCAGCCCCAAGCTTCTATTCATGTAAGGATCAAATAGATAATATTCCTGCTTTCATACAATGTGTCTTCCTGGTTTCATTCCAACACGCATTTATTGTCATCCTTGTAGAAATAAAACACACAGCTGTTCATAACAACAAGAATATGATGTTTTAGCAGAAAAATAGCACAGGGGCCTCAAATTTCTCTGTTCCCTCCAGTCCTAGCCTCCTCCTTTCATCCTTGGGATGAGAATACAGACAATTTGACCATTTGAAGGACATTACAACCTTCTCTTTTGGAACCCCAGGTTGTTAAACTGCTTCCCAGTTGATGCCTTAAGAAGTCCTGACTTGCAGCTGTCTTGATGCTGACTCTCTCCATAGGACTGTCTTGCTGGCAAGGAGACAGCCCTGTGCTCTTCACCACCCCCTGGAAGCCAGCAAATGAACCCAGTGCGAGTATTTGGATATTTAAGCGGCACACGCTCTCTAGCCCTGAACCCTGCGAATAATGAGGACGTTTAAATGCCAAAGCTCTCATAGCCTCATACCTGTGGCATCATGAACTATTTCGCTTTGATAAGCTGCATTAGCACTTCTGTGTCTCTCACGGCCAAAGCCAGCCTTGCTCTAAAGACCTAGCAACTGTTTTGGTGACACCTGTGCCCAGATTTTCACAGTGTGCTAAACTCATTGAAATATCTGGTTCCATTTACATCAAAGAGGAGATCTGGCCTCTTAATGGGTGTATCACAGTGAGACTAGAGAAAGTCTAATGAAATCCATGCTGGGATATTTCATTATCTTGCAGGCAATAAAGCCATCAAAACAAAGCCCTTCATTATCTTTCCTATTAGGGAAAAAACAAGTGATCATTTAGATTATCTCATTGTCCTCCCTGGTCAAAAATGATAGTGGCATAACGAACACTAAAGCAAGCAATGTATATTATTCACTTGTTTGTTTCCACGGCAAGAAAGCAGTGCCTTAGAAGTAAGAATAAGCTTGAGGGCTCAGCTGCATAAAAATCGTCTATTTTACAGCTCATTGAATTGTTAAGTAACATTACAGTGTAATTTGGGCTTTGGGATATAGTTTTACATAGGGTAGACATAGCACTTGCAGATTTTTTTTAATGTCCTATTCCCCCAAATACGTTACACATAACCAAATTAAATATTTGGATTTTTAAATCTGCACTAAATGGAAATGACTATGAGCATACATGACAGCAGGCAGCTTCTGGACTCCAATTCTGAAAACGTAATTGTTTCTAAAGTGATATATTAAACACTTTGGAATTGCTTGTCTCTGTTGTATATCTTGTTAAAACAGACTATAAGCTCTTTATGGTAAGAGCTCTGTCACATCAACATGCCATAAGGCTGTGATCCTAATAAGACATTTGGGACGCTAAAAAAATGCAACAATAACAATAATTTTTGTCCTGTTTCATAAGAAAAAGAGACTTCTGTGACTGCACCATTTTTTTCCCATCTCTTCCTCAGTCTGTCGGTGAGCTTCTCATAACTTCTGGGAAATTTTCAGTCAGGTGCAACAAAGAAACAGGGGTGTCAGAAATGTTAAGTTCCTCCAAACTTTGTGGAAAGAGGCTAGAAATAACTAGGTAAAAGGCAGTTATTACTGACAAAAAGCACCAGGGAGCCGGGCAAGTGCATTGGCTAGGTGCAGGCTGGGCTGACCTCCACTGCTACCAAGCCAAGTCATAGCAGGAGCTCTTCTGGCCTGCAGTCACAGGCAACTGCTCTGGGGCTTACCCCCTCATCTCTGATGGTAACGAGAATGCTCAAACAGGGCACAACTTGCTCCAAAATACACATCTTCTACAGCTGTCTAGAACACTTGGGACAAATAAAAATAATACCTCAGCTGTTGCGATGTTTATTAGACATGTTCTGCTTAAGCAGCAGAAGAAAATATACCAGTGAGGTATTCTCCCAGGTTATACCTTCCTGCTTCTCCTTCGCTTTCCCTGGTGCGTACTACAAGAAAAATTACATATATGCAACTTTTATTCTTGCTTTATTCATCCATAAAAATATCTGATTAGATAGCACTGTATTGTGCTGATAAGCCTCAGGTCACCCTCTAGAAAGGCTTAGCTGTGTCCACGGGAGTACCTGTAGCCAACCATCAGAACCTAACATGCGAAATGTGTCCGGTCTGAGACAGATAGTTCTCAGCTTTCTAAGCTTAAAATGGAGGGGACAGGGGGACCTTTACCACAGCAGAATCCCCATTGGTTGCCTATGGAAGACACTGAGTATAGACACTGTATTTAATAATGATTACACCAGAAGTAGACCAAGGCAACTGTGGAATAGGTTGATCCAGTATTTGGATTCAACAAGGCTAGGATTTTGCACCTAAGAAATGCTTTTTCACAGTTTCCATGGCATTTTTATTTCATTAAGCCAGAGTGGGATTCTAATCTCCTTGGCTGTGGGAAGTAATCTGAAGCCAAAATATATGGCTTAGAGGCAGCAGTTGAAATCAAAGGGAAATTCAGAAGAATGTGTCATTATGATATTGCCCATCTCTAGATGACTAAGGAAAACAGCATCTAAAAGAGGAGCAGCATATATTTTACTTTCAGACTGGAGTCTCCTACAAATAAATGGCAAAAAAAACCCTGTTGGTAGTAAAGACAGTCAGACTGTGTGAAAGCAAGAAAGTTCCAGGTTCCCCCTAAAAAGGAACTTCCCTATAAAAAATATGGCTAGCACACATAATTTTTAAAAAGCTTACTTGTAATAAGATTTTTTTTAATTTAGTGGAAGAAATTAAAACTAGGAAGAAAATAGTGAAATTTCATTTCATGAGCGGAAATTCTGGGTTATGTTCTGGAATTGAATTCTTAATAAACAAACTCATTATTGAATAGCTATTCGTTCAGGCAAGTAAAATGGTTATCCTGTGGTAGCGCTTCAATTTTGTATTATTAAACAGATGGAATAAAGGTCATCCTCCAAAGTTTTATTTTCAGATTCACCATAATGCACAAATCTTTAATTGTAGGCCAGCAGTAGATGATCCTTTGTGGTAATTTAGCTTTAAAGCAATTAAGTTCTTAATGCCACTGTAACATAAATTTCCCTACCATTTTCAGCTTAGCTGAAAGGAGAGGGCCACATGTTGCCTTTGGGCACATACACAGACAGATGAATGAACTTCATTTGGTATTTGAAGTTATAAATTCTCATTCAAATCCAGAAGAGCTATATCTGATTCTGAAGCTGTTATGTAAAATATATCTCAGCTTAGGTCGTTATGTATGAAACCACAATCATTCTTAAATGAACTTTTCATCTCACCAAATATTTACACAGTACTTTTCATCCACAATGCTTTCCAAAGGACATCCATCCGGGTAAAGTGAGGCGTGAACTAACAAATTCATTCACCTAAGGTTGTGCTGTGAGAAACAGAATCTCATCTCTCAATCCTCACTTCTGGGCTCTAGCAAGAAGGCATCTTCTCCAGATCCTAAACCAGATATGATCATATATGATCATATCGCTATCCTACAAAATACAACACAAGTCAGAGATACTAAAGCTGCCTTTAAATAAGATCTCGCAGAAACTGCATAGTCATGGCAATAAGGAGCAGGACATACAGCAATATTGGGAATGAATTACCGGTTCCACAGATAGTATGGACAAAAAGGTATCGTTTTCTTCACTGTAGGTTGCAGTTTTACAAAGTAATAAAACTAAAAGAGATGGGGTCCATCTGAGAAACACAGAACAAAGCATTCTAGACATCCAGTTGCTGATTCATCAAAGAGGACTTCAAACTCAATTTAGAGGGAATTATGGCTAAAAGCCCCTGGGTAAGAGAAATTAGAAAGAACATATAAATAAGTAAGCCCTTAGACTGAGCTGGTCAAAAATATGCAATGAGGTGTGAGAAAATCCAGCAAGAATATTTTGCCAGAAGCAATGTTTATTTGTCCAAACACGAAGGCTTCTCCCTTTAAAATCCTCCTTGGGAATCTCACTTATTCAGTGATGGTGAGCGCTGAGATACCTGAAGTGCATGACATGAGATAAAATAAGAAAAAGATGGCATAATAGGCTACGTTACAATGCAATCTTTTGGGAAGTAAAGACCCTCTAGGTCAAATATTTGAAAACTCTATGGGGAAGAATGTAAAGTAAAAGAATGCTTTCTCTAATATTGGGATACTTTTAATGATCATAAAAGGTACCCCAGGAGACTACGTAGGGTGTCCTCCTTTTTTCTGTTGTGAGTCAAAAGACAAAGAAGAGCATGGCAAGTCTCAGGATGAAGAAAAGCACCCATAGTGTTGGACTTCACATCACTGATGCAGTTCTTAAAATCTAACCTAAGCAACATCAAAAAAGTCTGGTTTTATTACCAGGCAAAATTTCTCAGTTTCAGACATGAAAAACATCTTTGCCTTTCAGTATAAAGAAACACTTCACCTTGTTGTCCCCAACCCAAAACATCCATACTGTTGAAAATAATTATGGACTTTTTTTTTTTACTGGCAGACACTTAGCAATCCATGAATTAAGGATTCATCTTCAGTGATTATTTTGTGATAATTATAAGTCAAATCATCTACTGGCTGAAAATCTGTAATTTTCAACCGCCAGAGGAATAACAAGTGCAAAATGTTTGCAGATGACACCAAGCTGAGTGGTGCAGTTGAC